>CAXHSH010000733.1:0-280217 GCA_964019135.1 Arenicola marina
TGTTTGATGTAGTATATCCCTAAAAGCGAGTGTTTTAAGTAGTATATCGCTAAAACCGCGTGTCTTACACAGTATGTCGCTTGAGCCGAATGTTTTGTGTACTTTGTACCTAAAACCGGGTGTTTTTAGCAGTATATCCCTTGTACCGAGTGTTTTGGTTAATAAAATGATCGAATCATGTCTGTTTGTGCTGTATATCGCTAAAGCCGAGTGATTGTACAGGATGTCGCTATAACTGGGTGTTTGGTGTAATATATCCATAAAGGCGAGTGTCTTGAATAGTATATCGGTAAAACCGAGTGTGGTTTGTGCAGTATATCGCTATAACCGAGTGTTATGTGTAGTAAATCCTTAAAACAGAGTGTTTTGAGTATTATATCGTTAGAACCGAGTGTTTTGTTCAAGAAAATGATCGAATCAGTTCTATATCACTACAGCCGAGTGTTTTGTACCGTATGTCGCTATAACTGAGTGTTTGGTGTAATATATCCCTAAAACCGAGTGTGGTTTTTGCAGTATGTCGCTATAACCGAGCGTTTTGCGTAGTATGTCATTAAAACCGACTGTTTGAGCAGTATGTCGCTCGTACCGATTGTTTTGGGAAGTGGGATACTGGAATCTGGTGTGTTTCCCTAGTATGTCGCTAAAACCGAGTGTTTTTTTACAGTATATCGCTATACCCGAGTATTATGTGTAGTAAATCCTTAAAACAGAGTGTTGTGAGTAGTATGTCGTTAGAACCGAGTGTTTTGGTTAATAAAATTATCGAACAATGTGTGTTTGTGTTGTATATCGCTAAAGTCGAGTGATTTGCAGAGTATGCCGCTATAACTAAAACAGAGTGTTTGATGTAGTATATCCCTAAAAGCGAGTGTTTTAAGTAGTATATCGCTAAAACCGCGTGTCTTACACTGTATGTCGCTTGAGCCGAATGTTTTGTGTACTTTGTACCTAAAACCGGGTGTTTTTAGCAGTATATCCCTTGTACCGAGTGTTTTGGTTAATAAAATGATCGAATCATGTCTGTTTGTGTTGTATATCGCTAAAGCCGAGTGATTTGTACAGGATGTCGCTATAACTGAGTGTTTGGTGTAATATATCCATAAAGGCGAGTGTCTTGAATAGTATATTGGTAAAACCGAGTGTGGTTTGTGCAGTATATCGCTATAACCGAGTGTTATGTGTAGTAAATCCTTAAAACAGAGTGTTTTGAGTATTATATCGTTAGAACCGAGTGTTTTGGATAATAAAACGATCGAAAGATGTGTGTTTTTGTTGCATATCGCTAAAGCCGAGTGGTTTGAGGAGTATGCCGCTATAACTAAGTGTTTGATGTAGTATATCCCTAAAAGCGAGTGTTTTAAGTAGTATATCGCTAAAACCGCGTGTTGTATACAGTATGTCGCTTGAACCGAATGTTTTGTGTACTTTGTACCTAAAACCGGGTGGTTTTAGCAGTATATCCCTTGTACCGAGTGTTTTGGTTAATAAAATGATCGAATCATGTTTGTTTGTGTTGTATATCGCTAAAGCCAAGTGATTTGTACAGGATGTCGCTATAACTGAGTGTTGGGTGAAGTATATCCCTAAAAGCGAATTTTTTTAGTAGTATGTCCCTAAAAGCGAGTGTTTTGAGCAGTATATCGGTAGAACCGAGTGATTTGTAGAGTATGCCGCTATTACCGAGTGTTTTGTACGGTATATCCCTACAACCGGGTGCTTCGTGTCGGCTTTAGCGACATACGGCACAAAACACTCGGCTTTAGCGATATACAACACAAAAAAATTATGATTCGATCATTTTCTTGACCAAAACACTCGGTTCTACCGATATGCTACTCAAAACACTCGCTTTTAGGGATATACTACACGAAGCACTAGGTTATAGGAATATACTGTACAAAACACTCGGTAATAGCGACATATTCTACAACACACTCTGTTATAATGATATACTACTCAAAACACTCGCTTTCAGGGACATACTACGCAAAACACTCGGTTATAGCGACATACTGCACACAAAACTCAGTTATAGCGACATACTGTACAATACACTCGGCTTTAGCGATATACAACACACAAAAAAACATGATTCGATCATTTTCTTGACCAAAACACTCGGTTCTACCGATATGCTACTCAAAACACTCGCTTTTAGGGATGTACTACACGAAGCACTCGGTTATAGGAATATACTGTACAAAACACTCGGTAATAGCGACATAATCTTCAACACACTCTGTTATAATGATATACTACTCAAGACACTCGCTTTCAGGGACATACTACGCAAAACACTCGGTTATAGCGACATACTGAACAAAAACTCAGTTATAGCGATATACTGCTCAAAACACTCGGTTTTAGGAATTTACTATACAAAACGCGCGGTTATAACGACATACGGTACAAAACACTCGGTTTTAGCGATATACTATTTAAAACACTCGCTTTTAGGGATATACTACATCAAACACTTAGTTATAGCGGCATACTCTACAAATCACTCGGCTTTAGCGATATACAACACAAACACACATGTTTCGATCGTTTTATTAACCAAAACACTCGGTTCTAACGATATAATAATCAAAACACTCTGGTTTATGGATTTACTACACATAACAGTCGGTTATAGCGACATACTGCACAAACCACAGTCGGTTTTAGCGATATACTATTCAATACACTCGCTTTTAGGGATATATTACACCAAACACTCAGTTATAGCGACATACGGTACAAAACACTCGGCTGTAGTGATATAGAACACAAACAAACATGATTCGATCATTTGCTTGAACAAAACACTCGGTTCTACCGATATACTGCTCAAAACACTTGGTTTTAGGGATTTACTATACAAAACACGCGGTTATAACGACATACGGTACAAATGGCTTTCGCGTTAACAGGCCCCATTCCGTTAAGGAACACTTTCATTGAACACTTCATTAAACAGGGACTGTGATGTAGGACACCATTATATTCCCTAGTACTTTTCAATTTAAACCGCAATTTATTAAACACTTCCTTAAGTACAATTAGTGCCACGCAACAGCATGGCAAGCGTGCACTAAAGTTGTTTGCCCCCCTCCCCCTTATGCGTCGCAAACAAATTAGGACAATTCGTTCACACTAAACGAGACACAGATCCTACTTATTACAGCACCAACCAAACGCCTTCCAAATGGCAAATTCAGGGCATATATGAACTTGATATCCTTGACAAATGATTAACGGTAAATACAGAAGGTGAAATACACCACCCCCAAAAAATTAAAATAGTGCAATGAACCTAGATCAATTGCAAATAGGCTTAAATGTATCTCGTCTCACGAGACTTCCGTTTGCGCCGAGCCAACAATACACCAATTCCACGATTTCCTAATTTCAAAATCTACCAGTTCCCAAATACCTAAACAGACGACAGCATGAAAGACAATTTAACTGTGACAGTAATCCGGTTAAAAATTCATAAAGTCAATTATGCAAAAATCCGGAAAGTACCAAATGAGAAACTACAATATCTAGTTTCTCAGTTGGTCCTTTCCGGATTTCACATTATGGATCTTAACGCGAATCTGCGCGTCAGTCCTCCGGCGCAGACAAGGATAATCCAGTTTTGCGGCTCTAATGGCTTTGGCGTTAACAGGCCCCTTTCCCTCGAGGAGGGCAGGGAAAGCGGCCTTCATTGCTAGATTTTCTTCTCTGCTCCATTTTCTTCGTACTTCTGCGGAAACCACCAGTATAATTATATCATGCGAGAGATTAATAACGGGTGTGAGGTGTCAGACGCAAGATTTAATGAAAAACATGTTCTACTCATATGCCCATTGTTCAATGGCCTCAGGGAAGAATTCATCGAGCCTATTTAACCCAGAAGATTCCTTTGGAAACAAGTTGTTCTCGTCATGCAATCAAAGAAGTCAAATAATATACGTAGTTTAGCCATCTTTATACGTCTGGCAATGAAACGTTATAATAAGCACTATAACCCCAGTGATTCGCCATCGTCAGCACAATCAGTAACAACCCAATGTATATTTCTGTTGCTTTTGAATATTTGTACATACCATGGGCCGCTGGCCTTACAGTATTCCATAAAAACTAACCAACCACTCATTTTATGTGAGACATCCATGATATGTCTGCGTTATCACGTATAGCCAACATTCCAGGGACATTCCCTGACCCCCAAAAATTTTCAACAGCCTGTCTTACATATTGTTTTTTATCCCATTTCTGTGGATGAAGAGTAAAGCTACTGATGATAGAACAGTTGACATTCTGGCCCAATTTCCCTAATGTGTAACATTTGAACCAACTCAATAGCCGTGCATTGATAAATAAAAACAACAGCTTAGATACCCAAATAGCTTACCCGTCCTTTCAGAAACAGGCCGGTCTTGTGTCACATTCAGCTCTTCACTTTCATCGCTGCTGGGCTCTGTGAAGAGAGATAAAAGTGTTCCATGCAAACATGGTATAAAATTAATTCTTGAAAAACATCCATATGGTCTGCGTTCAATGCTTTATTGGGAGATTTCAGAACACCGCTGAGCTAAACATTTTCAACGGTAAGCGCTCAGAGCACCTCTCATGTCAGACATAACACTCTCCGAATTTAACAAAGGCGACTCAAAATGAATAATGATGAATGGTCAGCATTTGGTTCAGCCTAACTTCAGTCAAAAAGACGCATCATATTGAGGACTTACCGGCTGACGCTTGGTCAGCGTCATGTGGCTGCGACACGGCGTCTACTTCGGTGGCTGGGTTGGTTTCTTGAAATTACATAAACATTCATAAACAGTTCAACCGATATCGGAGAGTGACATCACCACAGAAATGAATTTAACTTTCGTAATAAGGTATGGCTTCAGACTTAACGATGGCACCCAGCGACTGGCGAAAATGGCTTTAACCACTTGTTAACCTTCTTTAGAATAAAAAAATCTAATGGTCGACATAAATGGACTTACCATCATCATCTAACGAGACGGGGCTGGGAAGATCTAAAAAGAAATTGATATAACACCACAATGATTTGCCAAAAAATGGGTAGACTAACCTACCTTTTAGCTGACTAGCATGATAGCAGATTGTGTTTCGAAAACCAGAGGCTATTTTACTACAACATATTTTGTTAAAAAAAAAACCTAGTTAGTCCTACTGCAGCGGGGGAAAAACCTAAAAAATGTACCCAGTAGTCATGTGACCCTCTTTAAGGGCTCAACATAATTAGTCAGCGAAAAACCAATATATTCGAATTATTGACGGATAATTGGAAGACCACACGAAAATAATTTTTACGAGAAAATCATGGCAGTTGGCACATCTGCCAAACCAAGAACCATCGTGCTCATTGTCAGGACTATTTCGCCACAGTACCTGCCACTGTGATGTCATCAAGTTGCTTGCCGGCCATTCTCTTCAGACATCCACTTTCCACAGCCAACAACACCCGCGCAACCTTGGTTCGTTCCAATACAGAACTTTGTAGTCTGTACACGTCCGTGTGTATGTTGACGTTATGTCCCATATGGTCCGCGACCATTTTCAACTCTGCGCCTGTCATATCCAGCATCTAAATAATTGATTAAAATTCATGTTTACTTCAACCTAATAGTGGTGACTTTATAAAAAAATATCATCGACAAAAATCGTGCAGCATATCTCTAAACCCGCTCTTCGAGGACTCCCGCAACAAATGTTTGAGCGTTGAATTCAATGAAGAGAATATGCTTCTAAATCACTGACTCTGAATATGGGGCCGCAGAAGAACCAGGCCTTTCATGATACATAAATAAGTGTTAATACTGATACCTGGGAAACCGTTGCCAGGTATTTTCGGATTGATCGCGTGCCAATTCCTCTGGGGGTTTTCAGGCCAGGGCAGCTGTCGCAGACGTTGCGCATGGCCGCGCATCCATCCAGGGGTGTCTTGGTGAATCTACAACCCAAAATACGCGTGCAGTGATATTATTCTTTGAAATGTTGGAAAATCAAGGTCCACGTACGGAACAGTTTTTGCGCACATATAATATTCTGAGGATAGCTATTCACAATGAATGATATGTCAATGGGCAATAAGCCATGGGCCTGGTGCTTACAGTTGGAAATAAACTATTATTATATGACAATGTAAGCCAGAAATATCACCAATCAACACGCTCATGTGGCATCCATATGACGCTTTGTAGAATTCGAAGTAAACAAGTTTACCTTCCGAAAACATAGTTGCTGTGGAAATGCCTTTTAGACAGCAAGTATTTCACTGCATCCACCATGTCTTCAGTTAACAGGATGAAAACTTTTCGTATAGCCCTTGTGCTTTTACCCCGGACTTCAAGAAGCTCCATTCTAGGGATAGCAGATTAGCATTTCATTTAAACTCAATGATCAACAGTTTACTGACAAGGTCGCATATACTTAAATAAACTTAAATATTCGGTCACTATCAACCGCATATATCAGAAAACGTACTATGCATGCATCCTGCCGCATGGTGTTCAAGTACTAGTATTGCATTCAAATTTGGTTATAATCAGGAAGCGTTAAGGTTAAATTATAAAACGTCTCTGACAATCACTATTTCTGTATGTATGTAAGAAAATCTATATATTTCCATCATTATATATTGATAAAATGCATGACAGGCTATTCTTATTATTTAATATTCGTTGCACTGTTTCACAAGTACATTAATCCGAAGATAGTTATCAGCTGGAAAGAGTGTCTTTTTCGTAAAATTTGGTACGCCAATGGGTCCCAAATTATGCTGGAGAGGGGTCGATCCTAAGGATTTTCGTCGAAGTAGCTTTGGCCAAAGTCTCTCAGCTGGTACGTGGACGGCCCTAATTTTACACAGTTTGTGGTACAGGGATGGATAAGATTTTTCGGGCTACTAGCGGCGCCTCCTTATACATTTGTGTATCTAATTAGCCCTAACAATGTGCGATCCCTGATTCAACGCTATGCCCACGTTACCTGTTGATCAATGCTCTCTCCGAGACATCAAGCGACTGTAGGATGTCTTCATGCGACTCCGTTTTGGACAACCGCTCGGTGAAATCCGTGACCTTCATTTCTTGAACTTCAGAGACCCTCCTCTTGTTGAACAAAATAATGCGCACCATGGTTAACTCTGCCGCAGCTTTCCATTCCTCACGTGAAGGTGTAGCAATCTTCAAAGCCTTTGATAGCTCGGAACAGACCCATTCCTTCAATCGGACCAAATCACTTGTGTCCGGAATATTTGTCGTCTTATTGATTTGGCGTAATTTCTGGCGTCGATTCGCGACTGATGCTACTTTGGCATTCCAGTATGTCTCATATAGACGTTTAAAGTCTTCTCCTTCTTTGGTCGTGCTATCGTTCTCGGTCTCAATCCCAAGACTTATCTTTAGGAGATTAGCTTGTTTCACGTAATGACCTAAAGTTATCGCCAACTGAGGGGAATCGACATGGACTGATAAATTCTTCACAGTCTCCACAACAAGTCGAAAATTGCTTCCGTTGAAGAACGATGAAAGTGGCTTCCATGAAAGGGTGTTTTCATTCAACGCATTCAAAAGCCTTCCTAGGGTCCGAACCTTCGTTCTAACGTTATCGAAATCCCTTTTTCGTTGCTCTTCTGGGAGGCCCAGCTTGTCCAGTAAAGACAAGGCAAATTGTTGAACAAGCGTGTCACTTCTACATACTTCAGCAAGTCCAGGATTTTCCTTCGTCTCTTTCATCCCATTAAAGAGCACATCAAGTGCATCATCTGCAGTCGTTTCCCGAAGAAAAGGAGACAACATAAGTCTAGCGTTCCTCATGTGATTTGCTTCCGGTTGCGTTTCCCGTGCTTTGAGAGGGCATGTCAGCATGTGGTGCCACAGCGAGTCTTTTAGTATAAATCCTAAACAATATTCGCACGGCAGAAAGTCATATGCCTTGCGCGAACTTTTCTCTGTAGGTCTTCGAGATAACACCAATTCCCCCTCTCCGCATCGGAGGACCTGCGATAGCAGAGAAACTAGGGTGTACAACGTACAAAAACATGGTATAAACGGTTACAGCCATTGATATGAACAAGACAACCATTGGGAGGCCACCCAACAGAAAATTTATATGTAGGGCCTAGATATATTATGATTAGTATTGCTATAAAAGTAGCGTTTCTTACTTGCCACAAAACATTGTACATTATGTAGTAACATAACATGGTAAGCCATACCTCCACATTATGTCTGTAATTTCCTTGATTTCTTAGTTTCGTCCACGCTGTTTTCCGGGTCTTAGACTTCAAATCCATGTTCAGAATCCTTCCAACCTCAGTTTCATTGGGATGCACGGTTTCGTAATGTTTGGATATCGACGAAGTGAACGAATTCTTACAGAAATAGCAAAAGTCCACCTTTCTCTTGCCATTTTGGGACCGGTATACCGGAACTGTCACTAAGATGAATTAACCAAACAAAGATAAGAGCAGGCTGAAAATATCGCTGCCTAAAAAGTATCATCATAGATTAAAGATATTTCACAAGAAAAATTACAAGATTGACAGCATCAAGTCTACATTATTTATTCAAGCGGAACTAAATTTTGGGTCCAAGGTCCTCCCTATGCCCATAAGGGCAAGATAGCATCTGGGAATGTGACAAAAGAGGAATACTACTTATCCCAGGATTAGGCACCCAGTGCAGAATTCGAACCCGTGACCTTTCGATCTGGGGAACGTAAAGCACATTATCTACGTCGTCACGGTGGCCCCCTCATTTATTCATTTTAAATACTCTAATTTTAACAGTACCTTTATACTTATGTGTTCTAAAGTCCATTACCTCTATTGAGTATCATTAGAATACCTTTTCAACACCTTTATTGATTCAGTTCCTAATTCAGTGGGGCCCACCGTTTTTGTACTTTAACCTCAGTTCCGGTGAGTTGGCAACATGGTCATCTTCAAAAAAGAACATCGAAATATTATATAATCAATGCTCGTGGACGTATGGCCAGTAACTTCACCATGTACTAAGAGTAATGATTGCCGTCCATCTGAAGGTACATTAGTAGGAATGAAGAAAGACACGAAAGAGTCTGAAGGAAATTCCTTGTAACACGCTACCCTTTTCGATAGAAATAGGATGCCCCAGTGGAGACACATGTACCTTGCATTTCACTATCAGCTGCATGAAGAGAGGAGGCGCCAGATGTTTCATCCGCGCCCATGTTAGGAAGTATTTCTTCCATTGCTGCATCTTCATCGGTATCTCCGTCAGAAGCCTCGGATTCTGCGGCAAGACCAACATAACAAAGGATCATAGAATGCAGTGAGGCTAGCTTACGTGCGAAGGAAGCCAATGCGGAGAAGCTTCGTGAACTAATTATCCCGTTAAAAGATTTATCTCGTAGGGGATCATATATAACAAGGAAATTACTGTTAGATCCTGAATGAAAGGAATGTGCCAATAATCGTACCAGATATATCCTGGATGTAGTCACTATCGTCCATCGAGTCACTAACATCTAACATGGTAGAACAGGAAGACCACTCGTTTGAATCAGTATGGAGCCACTGGACATTTCATAAATAGCCTGACGTGAAATGAATAAGAAAAATGACCTAGAAAAATAACTGTAAGATGAAGTCCAATACCACTTTACAAAAGCATTGACAATTTAATTTACCAAACATATAGGCCACATCGTATAACCTTCAAAGGAACAATACTTCCATTGTGCGAAAACCGTTGCGAAAGTATCTTAAAGAAAATAAGAAATAAGCAGATATGCTACTAAAGTACAAACACCGATCAAATTCATGACATTAACCGTTTTCTTTGCATGTACTTACTATTCATCGCCCAGTCGGAGTCACTCCCACCTGAAAGTTGCAGTTGACGCAATTGCTTACTTGAATGGTTTCAGAAAATATGCTATTACAAGGCTATTAAGAAAAACAATGGCATTATCGTTTAGAAACCTTAAGCTAATGCGCATACAAATGAAATATAATGTTACCAATTGTCGTCGTTTCAAAAGATATCTCATTTTCTTTTTTTCTATATCAGACTCCCATCTGCCGGACATATATACCACAGGAAAAGCCACGTCCACATATGGTGTTACCCCCTATTTAGGTCATGATATTTATCACTGTCTAAATTTGTATTTTGAGACAACGTGCAAACAAGAGATCTATGTAGAAAGTCACCTTTTTGCCACGGTTGACTCTGGCACGCTGGGTGTCTCCCCATCTACTCGTTTATATGGTCACTTGGCATTTCTTCCTCTTGTGTCTCTTTTCTTTGCATCTCATTTTCGTGTTTCTCTTCTCCTGGCATCTCATCTTCGTTTTTCTCTTCTCTCGGCATCTCATCTTTGTTTTTCTCTTCTCCTGGCATCTCATCTTCGTGTTTCGCGTCTCCTGTCATCTGATATTCGCACGTCTCGTCTCTTGGCATCTCGTCTTCGCGCGTCTCTTCTCCTGCCATCTTCTCTTGGCGCATCTCTTCTCCTGGCATCTCCTATTGGCGCATTTCTTCTCCTGCCATCTTCTCTTGGCGAATCTCTTCTCCTGCCATCTTCTCTTGGCGAATCTCTTCTCCTGCCATCTCCTCTCGGCGCATCTCTTCTCCTGCCATCTCCTCTTGGCGCGTCTCTTCTCCTGCCATCTCCTCTTGGCGCGTCTCTTCCCCTGCCATCTTCTCTTGGCGCGTCTCTTCTCCTGCCATCTCCTCTTGGCGCATCTCCTCTTGGCGCATCTCTTCTCCTGCCATCTTCTCTTGGCGCATTTCTTCACCTGCCATCTCCTCTTTGCGCATCTCTTCTCCTGCCATCTTCTCTTGGCGCATCTTTTCTCATGCCATCTTCTCTTGGCGCATCTCTTCTCCTGCCATCTTCTCTTGGCGCATTTCTTCACCTGCCATCTCCTCTTTGCGCATCTCTTCTCCTGCCATCTTCTCTTGGCGCATCTCTTCTCATGCCATTTTCCCTTGGCGCATCTCTTCTCCTGCCATCTCCTCTTGGCGCATCTCTTCTCCTGTCATCTTCTCTTGGCGCATCTCTTCTCCTGCCATCTTCTCTTGGCGCATCTCTTCTCCTGGCATCTTCGCTTGGCGCATTTTTTCTCCTGGCATCTCCTCTTGGCGCATCTCTTTTCCTGCCATCTTCTCTTGGCGCATCTCTTCTCCTGCCATCTCCTCTTGGCGCATCTCTTCTCCTGGCATCTCATCTTCGTGTTTCTCTTCGCTTGGCATCTCATCTTCGCGTGTCTCCTCTCTTGGCGTTCCCTGTCCTGGTAGCTTTTCGCTTGGCGAAGACACCATCTGGGTGGTGTCTTCTAACAGCCCCTGCAACATATTTAAATCCGGTGGGAAATGAATTTTGCTAATACTTCTTGCACAAAATGGATGATAATGTTAATTAAGCGCGGTTTGGGATTAAATAACTTCATCATTGCATAATGGCCATCTCCCCCATCAATTGATCAAGCGGGCTGCCATTAACCAAGGCATATGAAAGAAAATAATGGTTATATTTAATCAAACGATTTTGCGCGCTGTCATTAAATAATGGTCAGTTGCCATATAAATTTATTAAGCGACATATACAACTAAATTATGGGTGAGGTCGATCCTGCTATCAAACAATAATGTGAACATATACAGTATTTCTCAATCGTTTGTCTTGAAACTTACGAACAAGAACTTTGGTAATTGGGAGGTCCTTGATCCCATCCTTTAGACATTTTCCCGCCCAGTTTAACCTGGTGGCGAGAGGCACGGCAACGACGCGGCGCAGCATGGCCCTGGTGGTATCAGCAAAGTCGCGCCGCACCTCCTCACCGAGCACCTGAAGCTGAATAACGGTTACACGACTAGCTGAGGTCTCATCGATGATATAAATTAAAACCTTTACTTACTCAGTACGTGATATACTCGTCGCTAACTACTCTACTGAAGTTACTCAAATTTCGAGAATGAATCATGTAAACCTGTATGGATGACAATTTTTAAGATATAATAATTGTAGTTGCTGGTTTAAAACGTTTGTTTCTTTGCGCGTAATACAACAGCCAAAAAAACTGTCTCACCAACTTCGCCCGTTCTTCTTCTGTTGCGCCGAGCTCTGCCAATTGACCATAGTCCGACACGGGAATAGCAATACGCAAGTTGGGCTCCTCCTCGTGTCGCTCTTGGGCGGCAAGACTGGCATGCATCAATCTTCGTTGGAGTTGAAGGGTCTGTTGCGCCGTTGACTTTACCTCCAGCATGACTTTTAGCAGCAGTCCTGCAGCAGCATTAATTAAATATTAACATGGTGTCTGGTGTGATTATAGATTATAACCATCGACCTGTTTCTTAGCCCGCCCTGGAATCCCTTCCTAAACATGCAGGATTACAATCATGAGACAAAGATTTAACAGTACAAAAAGCCGAAGACATGTCACCTCAGATCTTAGTTATGGTTCCAAGCATGATAAAGGAATTGTAAAACCGAAGAAATCTGATCAATTAGACCATTTTGGAGATAGCTCTTCTCTTGCATTATACGTTAAGTAGCATCTGCGCTTACCATAGTTTTGATCGTAGTTTGCTTCGTTTGGAATTGGATCGTTTTCTGGCTCCCCTCCGTGCCTCGTAGAAGACGACTGTCTCTATGAGGATGACATTGAGGACGGAGACTGTCTCTGAGAGGAAGACCTTGAGGATGAAGACTGTCTCTGAGAGGATTGCCTCGGCGATGGGGACTGTCTCCGAGAAGAAGACCTCGAGGACGGAGACTGTCTCTGAGAGGAAGACCTTGAGGATGAAGACTGTCTCTGAGAGGACTGCCTCGGCGATGGGGACTGTCTCCGAGAAGAAGACCTTGAGGACGGAGACTGTCTCTTAGAGGAAGACCTTGAGGATAAAGACTGTCTCTGAGAGGACTGCCTCGGCGATGGGGACTGTCTCTGAGAGGAAGATCTTGAGGACGGAGACGGTCCCTGAGAGGACTGCCTCGGCGATGGTGACTGTCTCTGAGAGGAAGACCTTGAGGACGGAGACGGTCTCTGAGAGGACTGCCTCGGCGGGGACTGTCTTTGAGAGGAAGACCTTGAGGACGGAGACGGTCTCTGAGAGGACTGCCTCGGCGGGGACTGTCTCTGAGAGGTAGACCTTGAGGACGGAGAATGTCTCTGAGAGGATTGCGTGGGCGATGGGGATTGTCTCTGAGAGGAAGACCGTGAGGACGGAGACTGTCTCTGAGAGGACTGCCTCGGCGGGGACTGTCTCTGAGAGGTAGACCTTGAGGACGGAGAATGTCTCTGAGAGGGCTGCGTGGGCGATGGGGACTGTCTCTGAGAGGAAGACCGTGAGGACGGAGACTGTCTCTGAGAGGACTGCCTCGGCGATGGTGACTGTCTCTGAGTGGAAGACCGTGAGGACGGAGACTGTCTCTGAGAGGACTGCCTCCGCGGGGACTGTCTCTGAGAGGTAGACCTTGAGGACGGAGAATGTCTCTGAGAGGACTGCGTGGGCGATGGGGACTGTCTCTGAGAGGAAGACCGTGAGGACGGAGACTGTCTCTGAGAGGACTGCCTCGGCGATGGTGACTGTCTCTGAGAGGAAGACCTTGAGGACGGAGACAGTCTTCGAGATGAAGACTTTTACGTAGGATGACCGGATCAATGTAGGGAACTGTCCTTCATTCGTGAGCTGCTTCTCAGGCAAGTCGCCTACTCCTGTCAGCGCTACTTCCCAAAATTATAGAAAATAATCTTTTAACTTCTCTATCAGTTTGCATTGTTATAAATATTCTAATTACTGATTAATTTTGCGCAGTTAGCCATATTAACTTGAAGCATCAGTATACGTTCTCAGGCTATATGTGAAGAAAATATCACGTTAATTTAGTACCAGTTATAATACGAGCGACCGGGTCGTTTGAAATATGATCACCCATTTATATACCTAATGTCGCTCTTATCTTCTTGGCGGGTGGAGACGGTACATGAAGAGGGCTGTCTGCTCCATTATCAGTTTCCTTCTCAGAGTACACCTTTCGGACCCTGAAAAGTAGATACAAACGTCCACATTTCAGTCTACAAATATCTGTAACAATATATACAAAGGATATGTTTTACCTACACGAGTGCCATAGCCAATTATTTACAGAGGGATAATGCTTTATACTTACAACTTCTTCCGGTGGCCTCGTCCTAATACCGTCTTAGACGGCTCCACATCTGACTGATATAGGGCCAGCTCCCACATCTTTTCAGCTTCCATAATATCAGCTGCACGAAAAAAACACATCAACACTAATTACGTACATTTGCGGCAATATGATGTTGAGGCCCGTTGGCATAACTATAATGCCATCCAGCTAGTAATTTCTAATTAATTTGCTGTAAATCGCAATTGCTTTTTGCATGGTTGATAAATATCATAAAGTTCAAGTTTGGGTATATGTCATGATAAACGAAATGCAACAATATTTCTTACTTGTCATTCCAAGAACTCTGGACACTGGGTACTCTACCCAGCTGTCTGCAGGAGACGGATGTTTTAAAAACATATTCTCCAGTTGGACACGATCTTGGACATCTTCAGGCCACATGGTACTTCCCACGCCAGACATCCACATACTAGACACTATCCCTGCCTTATCAAGGCCAGTAAACTCAACCACAATATATCTTTTCTGTTAACAGAACACAACAGATCATTAGACTTATGTGACATATTATCGACATTTAATTAATGTAACAAGTTTGTGTTAACTTCACTTCAAATACTACACAGAATCAGTTTGCCCCAGCTTATGTTACAAGTTTATACATGCAAATTTCCAAATGCAAATCCAATCACTCATTTACCACATTGATGCCATTATGTAGAAATGGCACAACAACATAAACCACCCGATTCATGTAGCTGTAAAGATAAAAGACGAATGCAGGTCCCTTCCTGCGTCTGTCCTTTTACATATGCAGGTCTTCTTACATCACATGTGTGAAACCTGCACTCGATGCAGAACAGGGCAGGTGTGCCATGCCACCAAGCACCAGGCCAGCTAGGGGTCGCATCTGAGAAGTGAAATTTTGCTACCAGCTGCTGGCCGGAGGAAACATTGATCTGAAGGCGTTACACTGTCCGTTTGCAGCTAGTCACACGTCTCGAAGTCATTATCGATTTGGCAATCGAGTTTTTTAAACGACCATGCGGAAGAGGAACGGGCAGCGGTATATATATATGATACTAAAGTCTGTTTTATATCCTACAAATAAAGCAGCTTCACAATATGTTGTTCAGCCGCTTATTGATATATTAAGCTAACTTAATTGTTGTCTTGACTACAGGTACTATCGTAAGCCATGTTGACCTCCGTATATATGTTTGGTTGTAATGGTTGATGAAAGATATATATAGGCCCATCCTAGCGGGGTAAAGTAGAGAGAGGGAGAGGGGGGGGGGAGGGTCAAGGGGTATTTCCGTTCCTCGGGCTTTTCGATCATTTCACTTTTTTTTTCAAATGGGAATGAGAACATAATTCATCATCAACTGCGAATAGGGGATAAACCGGCTCTGTTGATTAAGGACAAGGGGGTATATTTGCATTCCTCGGGATCGGGCTTTCATTTAACTGGGATTCAAGAAAATAGTTCTTCGGGAATTGAGAATGGGGTATTAGCCGACCCCCCGGGATCAATAATTTTCATTCATCGTGGACCGGGATTTTTCATATTACATATAACCGTGAATCGGGAAAATCGTCAATTTAGTATCGTGTATCCGCCCTTCCATTACATGCGGAGAGTTCTGCTTTTAATTCATCGTGACATGGGAATAAAGAAGTTATTCCATCAGTAGCGTTTTTGTTTTAATATGTGTCGATGTGACTTGTTCAGATCGAAATATTAGGGCCCCAGAGGGTTTTTTTCGACACGGCGACACGGCGATTTTTAAAAATCGACAACGCGACATTGGGGTTGTCTTAGAATCGACATGCGACATTGGGGTTGTCTTAGAATCGACAGGCGACATAAGACTTAGCGACACGCGACATGGCACTTTTTTTTAAATCGACACGCGACATGGCTACCCCCCCCCCCTCAGGGGCCCTAATATTGGGGGTCCATGTCGAATGTCGATGTTCTATAGGGCCTATATGCCGCCGTCGCGTGTCGCCATTTACCCTTTCTAGACCCCTATTAATTAACCGTGAAAGTTATTCCGGTGACCAGGCTCTGATAACTACGTAAGCCTATAAGTTAACTATAAGGCTATATAGGCATATAGCTAGTACTGTCACTGATCAATTATTTACTGGCTCAGAAAGAATAGTTTGGTGGAGGCTTCCGGCAAAAAAAACAACTTTTAAAGACCTATACATCTGCATGAAATAAATGAGGGTATTCTTGTAAGGCTTATTTATTTCACGGACATAATGATAATGGTTCACCACACTGAACAACCTGTGGTGCAAAACTCCGCACGATTTAGTGCGTTGCAAGGTATATATAAATAGGTGTAAGTTGCCTGCGTGTTACGCGCGTAATACAAAACTTCCGGCAGTGGGCACATGTGGAAGCTGGGAAGTAGGCTTACTGGTGGCAGGCTAGTCCCGTGTGACGTTTTCAGGGAAAACCTATTCCTTGAATTGGGCGACTTGGGGCTAGTGGCGGGCGGGTTTCAACGAATTCCTATCAGCTGATTCGAGCGCCTGTGGCTGTAGGTATATGATTAGCCCTTGGCTTTTTACAAGCATGGTAGTGTAATATATATATGACAGAAACGATAGAAATTGGAGTGTATCAAATAAACGTACACGTGTATCATATGTCTACATTCTCCTTGCTTACTTAGTTAAGACTTACTATCTTTGACACTGTTTGACTTTGTCACAGTTTGTTGACTTTCATTGACTGATATGTCTGATTGAGCTTTGCTAAGTTTTGGAGTGTTAACTTTACATGGACTTAGCAATTTTTGGGAACCTACAAACTGTATGCTTACTCCCGGCACCTTTTCACTAAGTCTAAGATGCAAAAAGCAAACCACTTACTAATTCGGTTTCACTAATTCAGTTTGCATACGTGCCGACTATTGTACAATATTATTAAATCTGAAGGCAGCTAAACTGCTAAAATGCTGTAGTCTGATCAGCCCTGCTGGCCATACAATCCATAATCATTGCTAAAGTGACACTACATAAATGATAAAACAATGAAATATAATATGACACACAAAAAAATAGTAAATAGTTTTAAATGGCCTGTTTATCTGTTTATCTGCCTGGTTGCATATGCCATATTTATTCAACAATATATGGTATCAAAAAAGCGACTGGTGGAAAGGCTTACAATTTGCTGACAGTCAGTCTCAAAATGCTTTATATTGGTTGTTGTATGAGGAAATAAAACTGAAGAAGCTGTAGAAGTCCTTTATTTTCATTATCGGCCCTAGGCCTCTACGCAGCCATTGGCAGGCTGCTACAACCTGATATCTGGCTAATAAAAAACATTGGCGGGCTGCTACAACCTGATATGGTTCCCCTGATATCTGGCTAATAAAATACCCTGCTAACTCATGTTATTGTTATATTGTGTAGTTTTAGACCCCATCTATAAAGACTATTATCGCTCAAGGATAAGGGTCAAGTATTTATTACTGTATCAAGTTTATGTAAGCTTATTTATCGGATTAGGGTTATACAGGACATTGCCGAAAAATGCATAAATACACTGAAATATAAAACAGTAATAAGATGAAAAAGAGCATTGTAAGTGAGTGTTATTGGCTATAAATGCCAAGGTATGGCATGCAGTAATGGAAAATATTTACCATTTCGATAAAATATTATATATGGATCAGTGACTTAAAATGTAAAGGTAGGGCCTATATATAATATAAATAGGTGCTATCTGAAAAATTTAATGGTATAGATCCATTCCGTGGAGATTACTATTATATTTATTAATTCAGCTATCCTGTGGGTATACATCATTGTTGCATCATATTTATCAAATTTTTATGTCACAACATTATATAGCTGCCATACAGTCTTCTATATTCGGGTTTAAAATAGTACATTGTTACTAAATTATATAACATAAAACAAAAGTTATTTTTTTAATCAGCAAATTTCGTTGATAAATATATATAAGACTTACAGTAAGCAATCTTCAACGAAAAACAAATAAACAAATGTGCATGTTTATATAACATGCATGTGCTATCTAAAGAGCTTGCTATGCTTACTATTAGTTCAGATATTCGGTGGCGATACATCTAGATCAATATGCAAAATCAATCCCACTTTAGCTTGCCATAATGCATATCTGTGGTTAGATGACATATATGGGATATGTCATTTGGTTATCCAGGAACTGCCATTGTGATAGCATATTTATGGCTCGACCAAATCTTGAATGCAATTTTAAATATTCTAATTTTTTCTTAATAAAATGTAGAAGATACGACTCTAATGAAAGGTACATTTTTTGGAAATGAACAACTTTTGTTGATGTATAACATACTGCCTGTTCCTCTTTCCTCAGTGGAGGTACACTTCTGGTAAATATGATTGAGATACAAATTTTGTAAAAAAATTACATGTGTAATAACTAAGGTCTTAATTTGTTTTATTATTTAAATTAAAAAATGAATTTATGACGTTAAAAATGTCACATTAATATTATGAGCTCTATGGTTCAATACAAGTATATTATTCATTATTTGTATATACTGGTGCTTGTACACAATTATACAGTCAATATAATTGCTCTCTAAACCATGAAAATGTAATATTATTTCATTATTGTAAGAGGCAGCTGGGGAACAAATCTATGGGTATTTCTTGCCTATGAACTTAATCCTGGATATACAAATATTTGGCTGATCTGAACTTTGAATCATATCCTTGCAACATGTCATATACCATGTTATTTAATGCAGCAGATATTATTTTGACAGCTGTCTTGTCAGTTATATACAGGTGAAGGTTGACCATCCAACCTTTCTGGTCCACCACATCATTCGCTATGGGTACATTTAGTTGTGCATTGATTATTAAAAACAGACTTAGTGATGAAAGTTTGAAAGAAATTAATACCTATTACCTCTCACAGAGATGTAAATAGTATCGCCCTGTGACATGACAAATAGTGAATCGTGCCATAAAACAGATCAGCTGCGTCCAGGTGCAGCAAAGGAACATTTAGAAATATATCTTAATTAGAAATGTCCCATTTAAAAAATATGTAAATTTTGTTGCCGGAACAGTTTCCCTGGAGACTATGTATGTATTTATTCCTCAACTGCTTTAGGTTAAAATGATCAAATATGCCATAAAATCTTATTAAAATGTACTAGGCTAATTAGTTTTAAAAGGCGAAATTACATTAACTAGATTAAAGTATATTTTCCCTACTTTTCCATTTGAATTTCATTTCTGTCCACATTTCAAATGTTTTTGAACCCTTTACTTTACATACAGTTTTCCCTTGATGTACCGCTCTAATTGGGACTGCAGCCACATGGTGTATTGGGGGTGGCATTGTAGCAGCGGAGGCCTCTAAAAAGAGCTATTATATGTACTTTCACCTGGAAAAAAACTATTGAAATGTTAAATGTCCATTCAGAGCTGTTGCATTTCTGTTAAACCATTCAGAGAATCATTGGTTTTTGTAGTCATCATGAAGAGATTCAAGCCCTGCCTTACGATAAGACCTGCACGAGGAAAGAGGAAAGTGTTACCTCTGGGCAGACACTTGGAAAATCGCAATTCGAACCCATGCGGCCACATGGAGCCGGAGCCAGCTGCAACGCCAGAAATGGTTGCCTTTTCCGGTGAGACAGCCGCCAAGTCGCCATCAGATGGAGCTTCTGGTATCTCTAAATACTATAGGTACAGAGAAAAGGTGGTGTCGCACTGGGGGAAACTGCGGGGAGCGCTAATGGAGGCCCACGTCGAGCGCATGGCAGCATGTGAACCGGCTTGTGTCACGTGCAGCTGCAGGGTTGATGCGCCCATACGTTGCCTGGATTGCGGCCCAAGGTACCAGGAGTGTATGGAGTGTGCCTTGGCCAGCCACATACAGCGGCCACTACACACACAAGAGCAGTGGGCAGTAAGTGTAAGGTTATAGTTAAGCATTAATATCCTTATATTTAAGTATGTGGCTTCATATGACCTATGACTTATAAAAGTAGTCCGCAAAAAAGAAACATCAAAGAAACGACATCAGAGAAACGATAAAACTTAAATTAAATGTTATAGGCATAATATTTAAAAAATTTAAATACCAATTTGATGTGGGCGTGAAACACCGTGTTTCTGATACCCGTATATATATGTAAGACACGGTGTGATATTGTTTGCCACACGTTAAATTAATTCGAGATCAGGGGAACGAGCGTTCGCTTCAAAATCGGTTCGTCAGACCAAACCTTCAAATTTCCCTGAAGAAAATACCCGTATCATGTTAGCCTTCTCATGTCTTGGCAGACATCAGCTCGACATATACCATTTCCATCAGCCATCCAAGTCAAATGATAATGGGACGCCAATCTTTTGCATGGTGTATAATTACGAAAATCGATTATTTACAGGAAACACGATTTGTTGCGTTTGAGCTGCCTTCGCCGCGGACACTGTCGCTGGAACATCATAGGCATTGTTCTTCTGTTTACGAGTCAAAACTGCTCATTTTCAATGAGAATGGTAGGTGGACGTCAATGTAGCGCCTATATTCTCTGTCTTTTCCGCACTTTAATTTACTCGCGAATTTCTTGGTGTCCTGCTGCCCCAATGTTACTTTCTACTTAAAAACATCGCATGTCCTGTTATCCGTCATATGGTAACTAATTGATACATATCTATTCGAAGGAGGTTTGATTGGATTTACTAAAGTCTTTTGATATTTCTTATTTCTGTGTAAACTAATAATGCCATAAGTCAAATGTGAATTCAATATTGTGAATAAATAAATTGCACTTAAGAAATAACGGCCCCAACTCTTTTCATTGAGATATTAAAGTTAGCGTATTTTTCCCAAAGTTTCTCGCTGGTTTGTTTAATGGAGAAGTATGAGTTGATAAATTATCTCGCAGAATCATTCCGTACGGCTCTTCCATACAGGTCGAAAGCAGCATGTGATGGTCCAGCTGTGTGCTTGTGAGGCCCCTCCCGTCACACTTCTCCGGCTTGATTTATGGGCTTCCTCTCCGTCCGCCCCCAATGTGGCCTACCATACTGGGTTTTTGGAGGCACTCGAATACCTTCAGCTGGACTGCCATGTTTCCGTCAAAGGCTTCTGTGATGCAGTTGCGTCTCGGTACCACATGAACAAAGCAGAGGTATGTTTACTCAAGGGCACGACTTTTCCGGAAATAGATGCATTAGTGGTTAGAACCGTTTGTTTGTAGTGAATGGCTGAACATACACAGGTGGTTGAAAAAGGAAAATTCAAGTTAATGTTGTTGTATTCCGGCGCCCGTAGCACTGCAACCCAGTGCCATAAGGAATGGATAGATTATTTAATAGTTATACGAGTTACTGAAAGCCACTTAGTACTCAGACTGTCTTAAGCTGATGGCTCTCTAGCATACCAAGTGGTAAATTCTCACAAGTGTTAAAAAAAACATGTTCGAATATATCTGTATTAGCGTATATTACCTCATTCCATGTTCCATAACTTTCTACACATTTAAATTTTTGTTTACACTACCTTTGACACGTGTGTTGTTTGTCCCCGTCAAGGCCCGACACTTGTATCGGCTGCTAGTTGCTGAGGTATTTGAAGAATACCGGCATCACCAGTTTGAAATGCGGAACCTCACTTCGACAACATTTAACAAAATGAATCTTTGTCCTGTCTGTCCGAAGGTAAGGCAGCATTAGTCTCATTAAATATTGTATTACATTCATAAGATGTGCTTTTATTCTGATTGCTACTTGTAGTACTCCCATTATTTATTCTATTACGCGATGCACACTTGAAAATCGTCAGGGGAGTTAAATTTCGCTTCCTAGCATTGTGCGCCGCAAAAATGCGTCTTGCGTCATTGTTTCTCTACTAAAAGTAATGTACCGTTAACCATAAAGAAGTGTTATGTGCTTACATCCCTGGGGCTAACTATCGTAGTCAAATATCATATATGCTATGCCCATAATCTATGCTATTTTTACAATTAGTATTGGTATAACGCTTGTTGTTACTTTGTTATTATCAATGGATTGATTCCAGGAAAATCCAATCATAAGCTTCGACGGCAATTTCGGTTTGGTCCACAAGAAAAGCGCCGGACGAAGCTTGGAAGAACCCAAACATGGCGAAAGGTTGTTTATGAAACCAGAGCAGGTGCAGGAATTCGTGACTCAGTGCCATGATGAAGTACACAGGTCAAAAGAGACGGTGAGTATATATCTGTATGAAAAAATATCTTGTATCGAAGTTCTTGTACCAAGTTATCTGGCTGCTAAGATGTTGGAAGCTCAGTAGTCTTTAATGTTTATTTGTGATACTTGATGTGTGATACTTGATGATGTATGATACACATGTATGTATTGTCATGAAACTCATCGGCGACTGATGCGAGTATCTCTTCCTACTGTATATTACTCCTCCAGGCGTGCAACAATTTCCAGGCGGGGACCAAAGTGCGAGCGAAAAACAAAAGCCTCAAGCTTGATGTAACGGGTGTGTTTGGGAGTGTGTGTCGGCACGAGATCCCGTTAGCTTTCTTCGACCTTGAACACGGCGAACGGTATGCAAGTTATAATTACTTTCTCATGCTATGCAAGCGAAGTTGACCCACTTGGGCCTTTTTTAAGAATAAAAGGCAAATATTACAAGCCTACACAAAAACGTAACGTACAATTATATTTTTACTACGTCCTATTCTGTCAGAGAAAAGTCGCTTATACGTCAAATGTGCCATCAATGCCTTCCTCAATAATTCACCCCATGAGCTTTTATTGATGCCGACAACTATGAAATCGATGCAATACATGTATTGCGCTACTTACGCTTGACGGTAACCTGGCTCCCTAGTCAGCTTCCCAGACATGGTCTAGAAAGCACAAATTACAAGTACTTGTTGTTACAATATTATGTGGGGCATTTACTGCTGGTTTTCTCACCCTGGGTGACTCACACCTAGCTGCTATCAAAAGCGATTCTTCATGCAAACCATTGGGGCAATATGAAAAATAGGTGGCATATAGTTGGCAAATGAGACTCACATTTGCATGATGCAAAGTGCTACTCATGAGAATTGCAAAATATAGTGTTTACCTAAGACTCATTGATGGTACTTCTCATATTAGCGGGTCACCGATTAGCTCAGAGCCGTCGGTTGTTTTCCTCGGCGAGGTGTCACTATAACAGCAACACAGATATCTGTAATGAAGGAATACTTTTAGTACTGCCAGTGGTTCTACGTTTTGCTTTCTTCCATTATTACCCTATAGGTTGGCATACCCGTACTTCCTCATCAAGGAAATACTAAAGACCAAACCTGGAAGCCGCATCAACGTCATGTACGACATAGCTTGTGTTTTGGAGAAATTCCTGAAGGTACAAATTATAATAAGGTTTTTGACACAGCTAATAATTTAGTATCATCGGTAGGAATTACAGAGAGAAACAATAATATTGTCGTCGGCCAACCGTACTTTTCTAATCTTGCTTACTTCTTTACCTACAATTTGATGGCATTTTGCATCCTTTCAGAAACGCGACGACGGTCGAGCTATCCTGGACAGATTATCTCTTGCCATCCCCATCTTTCATTGTTACGGGCACCAGGCTGCATGTCAGGTAGCTAGTGCAGTAACTACAATTTGGTCACTGTAATAGTTTAGCCGTTAAAATAAGATATAGGAATGACAGCCAGTCAACGAGCTATGTTCTGTTTCAACCAGATTCTGTACAGCCCAAGGCGTCTGTCCGGATTTGCTAATGTTGACGGGGAGGCAATGGAACGCCTTTGGTCGTATCTGCGCTTCTTCGCCACAATAACAAAGGAGCAGACGCGATCTCACCGGACTGATCTTCTTACTGATGCCCTTCTGCATTACGCAGAGAAGAAAGTCAATGGCTTGGGTAAGTGACCCCTGCTGCTATGTCTAACCCTGCAGTCTTATAATTTGTATTTATTTTGTAGAAATGTTATATTTAGCAATAATACAGTAAAATCTGTTCGCTTATATCGAATGCCGAGCTTTTATTGGGCTACATTAGGCTATGTGCAGAATCATCGGTTGTAGCGAATTTCTGCTGTTGAAATCAACGTTTTATGGAAGCTATCCTGTGGGTCCCATCGGTATTGAATGCATACAATTGCGTCTCGCTGTAACGAATCTTGAGGTGACGAATTTTGCGACAACCGTCCTAAGGGCCCAACATTTTATCATTTGGTACATGATCTGAGGTGCTTAATAAATCCGGCCTTATTAAGCGTTCGACGTAATAATAATGTTCATATGTCTCACTTTACACCATCAGGTGATTGGCTTGTCACGCGTCTGGATGACGCACAGAAGCAGATTCAAGCGTGCGTCGAAGACAAGCAGAAACTGTTGCAAGACTACAACGGTTCCTTAACGTCCAATAAATTAATTAGGCTAATGGTATATGTGCAAAATCGTCAATATAGGGCGACATTCTATATATTCATTAACTATTTAGCGGCTCATTATGAATCATATACATGTAATTTAGGCTTTCATTCGTGTCTTTGTGGAGAATGTTTTGCAATGTCAATTAAACCATTTCTAGTTGCTGTAACTGGTGATCTCATGCAACAGTGGCACGCTGAAGCGAAAGAGGGAACAACTGCCTCCACGACTGTATTGGAAGGTAAAGTACGCACTTACTCATTAAAACTGGCGGCATTTTGTCTGGAAGGTATGGACTAAACGGTGGTGAATTAGACGATACATTCTTAGTTATGGGATTGTTCTGCTATATTATCACGCAGTTGTCGGATCTTTAAATCGAGTTTTCGTCTCTGGTTGCAGACCTCACGTGGGAGGAGCAGTATATTGATCTATTAAACAAATTAGACAATGTAAGGTGAGCGAAGTTATTCATATAGGCCTAGTCTAGAATATGCAAACACTCTCTATGACCATTAGCGTTACTGCATGGACACATTTATGTGCTTAACAGAGTAAATCTCGTGTAGACGGTCACTTCTGAATAGCCACCAGGCCATGTAACACCACCATAATTTTCAGTTGCAACGGTAGGCCTATTTGGTCCCATTCAAAAGAAACTCCTTTACTGCAGTCATCTTTCTATGCCACATTGTGGTCAGGCAGTTGTTACCGAAATGCGCGTTGTAAAAAAAACGAGTGGCCTTTGCTCTGTCTGCGGACTACTACTGCTAGGTGGGTGGCGTGACGGGGAGTGGCTTTCGATATTGGGTTAGAAGATGGGATTACCGGAAAAGGAAAACTATTTTGCGCTGAATGGCGTGAAAGGTATCAAAAGTTTCGGGCATGTTTCTCCACTAGGCCCTAACTGTACAATAATTTAATTTATATTGTAGAATTGCGACGAATGATGAAGGGACAGAACCTACTTCGGCTGATACGCTTAGGTTAGATATTATGAAACACGATTATAAAGGCATAAGGTTAAGATAACACAAAAGAGTCGCGGAACATATTTCAGTATTTCGCAAAGTAGTCTAAACAGTTGATGTGACTCACGGCAACGCTTGCTCCTCCTATGAATGGTTCCTTAGCTGACTACGACACTGTTCTTTTAGTGTTATCTCAATAAACCATATATATTCCGCACAGATACGAGAAAAGGTTGCGTAAGATTGAAAAGGAGCATAGGATTGCAACCCGCTGGACGCGTGGCGATCTACGATTTATTGCGGCACAAGTCTCACTCAAAAATAAGGCCAAGGCAAAACTACTTGAAAGGATGTTGACGCATGCGAGGGAAAGAATGTTCCTGCTATCCCTCAAGCGCAAATATGCCGGTCAGCAAAACGTCCAATGGAAGAACTTCGTAAAGGCGTCATTTAAGAAAACCTACCCAAGTATTACACAAAGTAGCAGTCAAGGAAGTTAAAAGGAACAAAACCAGTTGTACCGATATAACTACTTATTGTAAAATGTGGCTTTGAAAGCTAATTGATCGTGTCCTTGTAACCGGTTTTCAGTCGGCCAGGCGATCGCCGAACGACTGTGTCGTCAAATTAACGCTGTCGTCAAGAAACTGACTGGTCTGGTCAAGTTGTACAACACCAGTGGCTATTCGTGCCAAGGTCCTGGCGCTCCTCCAAACCAACTGAACGTTCAAGATGTCAACGACCCTGCAGGGAATGTCTATGCATCACTCGGGAGCACTGTTAGTAATGGAGTTTAGACTCATACGGCTACTTCTCCGCAAGAAACGAGATTAGATTTCATGCGTATTCTCTAGAATTGCCCTTTATGGGCTTCACTTATCCAAATTCTTGCAATCTGAAAACGAACTAAAAACTGTATTACATGGGATAATCCATCAGATAGTCAGATGTGTTATATATATATATTGTAATAATAACTTCTATATTAGCTCGGTTGACCTAATCTTCACCAGTTTAATTTTCATTTGTTAAGCAAAGAAATAGGCTGTCACTTAATTCCCTAAGCTGTTAATGACTACTAAAAGAATGTGTCCTTTCGTTATGTTGCTGTCCAATTTTTACATGCACAAAAACGCTTCAAACATCCTTTTATTACATACCGATATATGGCTCACACACCTCATTCCAATCAATGATGATGCAATCTGACCTTCCCTTTCCATGCACTTCCGAGAAGCGTATTTTCTTCGCCAGTAGGCGGACGTTTCATTATACCATTTGAAGTTTATTCTACGCTTTTTCTATCTAAGGTCGCTGATCTGGTTCCGTGCAGCATACGGAGGCAGGCGTTGGACCTACACTTCAGGCAGCAGCGCGCTGAAGAAGAGGTCGTTCTCTGCAGAGACGAGATGAAACGTCTGGGCACCAATATACGGAACCGGCACATTCACATATACACAGCGATGGCAGGACTGCTGGGTTTTACTGACCCGTACACGCAAGGAAAGTGTGCCATATATGCAGGAGAACTCCAACGACTTGAACTGAGTTTCTGCGTGATTCAAATGCCGTTTGCGGCCCGTGGAGTTGACATAGGGGCCTTGGAGCGGCCTGTTATTCACAAAACGGAGGACCATCTCCCGCAGGACGTGGACATGTCCCTCGATGATGACCTGGATTCTGAGCAATTAGACCTCTTCCTGGAAGTGCTGGATACAACGGATTCAGACGGTGAAGATGAGTTAGATTATGTGGCTTCAGAAACTAATCCAATATACACATAGTGAGTTGACGCCATTGTTCGTACGGGCAATATTTCTGCCCAGTCGGCAATGTTGAACGTGACAGATCATTAGAATCAGAGTAAACTAGTTTTTTACTTGCATTTGCTTATATTTTAAATGAATTAGAATATAGCTGCGTAAACTTGTATATTGTGTCCAATTACTCATATATACGAATGTTACCGTTACAATGAAAGTAATCTTCTATATTGTACGCATCTGATCGTTTTATATGAGATGGATCATAAGAATCAGGAAAACATTGTATATTGTGTCCATCTGCTCCTTTTTGGCGATGAATCATGATAATAAGGATAACATTGTATTTTGTAATCATTAGCTCATGTTGGAAGCAATGACTCATTACTGTCGGGGTAGTCTTACGTATTTTCTGCATCACGTACGAAATGGAATATCAGAATCAGAGTACCATTACTTGTCAGTTACATGTGCACCTGTTATATTAAATGAATCATTTCAATCAGGAAAAGCTTGAACATTGTATTCGTTTGCTCATGTTGGAAGAAACAATGGGGTAGTTTTACATATTTGATGCATCTTGTAAGGGTAATCTTGTACATCATATCCACTTCCGCCTGGCTTGCCAAATAAAGTCAGGGTTGTTTTTAATAGTCTTTTGTAATAATAGATAACCAGGTATGGCATAACACATGCATGTGTAACATGTGTTAATGCATCAAGCGCCGCCCATACAGTGGTTGTCGGGATTTCATAGCGAGGCTTGCCGAGTGATACACATGCCGGTCGTCACAACTGACGTTGGCTGTTTACTGCCCACCAATGTCATTTTACAAGGCAAATATTTAGATAACTGGTGTAATTATAATCGAAGTGTATAGAGACAAGTGTGTATCTTGTACCACGTATTTCACAAGGTAGGTTATTATCAATTGTATGAGTTATTTGGGATTTATTACACTTGTTGGCTACCGGCATTGCCGAGTTGGTGGTGACTTCAATGGCCATGTGTTATTGAGCGGTATTAGTTTATATTTATCATGTCACGTTTTATGGTCAATATAATTATACTTGGGCATTATTAGATTACTAACTTATAAGTCGTTAGGTGTCGTTAACGCCTTATTTTGTATTGTTTTAAAACGTACTCCGGTCAAATCCTGCACGCCACTGAGGCCGTGAGCCTGTAGATGGGCACCCTACCTGGGGGTGAGTTCCTCCTCATTTCAGTGATTGCTTTATTGGCTCATATCTCAATATGATTGCTTTATATTATTTCGTAATATCTTATACTATATCTTTACCATTTAAATAGTTCAATGACTAACGTGATACCCCTGTGAGACGGACCTTGAATACTGATAATGACTGTGATGAGCGTGTCTCATGTATTAGAGCTATTTGCTCCCCATGCAGCCACAGCCATATTGTTCATTGTTTTGGTTTCTTTTCTTGTCTCCAGGGTTTTGGGTTGCTTATACAATAAACCGGATTCAACAGTTGTCCGTTATTCCTGTCACACATGTCAAGATTTTGTAGCAGAGTATATTGCCTCACTGGTGCGTTTTATCGAGTGAAATTCCTGGTATAATCAAGGATAGGTGACTGATCGCCCGAGTGGTAACCTGAATGGACGAACGAATGATGTGTACCGATGGCTTCGTAATAAAATCTTGTATTAGCGCCTACATGCGTGCTTCTTTTCATGTTAATCGTCGTTTGATCATGAACGTGGGTATGGTGTCCTTTATCCTTAACGTACTGCTATGACGTCATTTTATTGTCTAAACTGTACATTATTTTTCACGAATGTATTGTTTTAGCGAGATGATAAATTGCGATTGACTCAAGGAGACCAAACTATTTTTCTGTTGAACAATCATCCTTCGGTTACGAAATCGACAATCACAGTCAATGCCAATCATGAGCAATAAGTGAGCTTGTCTGAAACCGGCCACAACTACAATGTATGATCAACCGGAAGCTTGCCGCCCGATGGAAAGCCCCAGCAAAAACAGATACAAATTTCTCATCAAAACAAGCGTGGATCATAAAATCCACTTTTAGAAACTGAATTTGAGATCATATATAATTCATATGCAAAATACATACCGAAATTTCCTTATATCCTATAATCACACTAGAAATCATTTTTTTCTCGTGAATCCCACGAAACTCAGTTTGCAAAGCGTATCCTATGCATCAACAACGCCCTGAGTATGCGTATCATATCCTTTCCGTATCCAATAATTTGAACGATGGTATCATATTCCACATTCAAATGACCATATCGTCTGTATAATGACATATAATCCATGCGAAGTAGCCTACGCGCCTTGATGCGAAACACGACTTCATTCTTGCAATCTGAAAACGAACTAAACTGACTTGTGACTGCAGCGTCCGACGTTCTTCAATGTCAGGGCCAACCACTGTTTCAGCTTAGCTCACGTATGACTCAAGTTTACCATTGCTGCAACACTACATTTCGTGGGTTGTCCGATAGAATATGGACTGACTTCAGTGAGCTATTTTATTGATTTCGGAAGCGAGAGATGCAATGTACATCTTAAAAGAACTCGTATTCACGCTACATGGACCAGGTGAGGCTCACCGACCGACATTCTTGAACAAGATATGTACTCGGCTTGCGCCTCGTACATTCTTTTTCAAGAAAGTACTTTTCGGAGCGCCCAATCTGAAGGTAAATTATCATCGCCGTCTCGGGCTATGTTTGGTGCGGAGAGAACAAACTGAAATCAGCGTTAGGTTGAATTGTTTTTTTTATTGCGGGTCCCAACCGATAGGGCAGGGGTATCGCCGATAACAATAAAAACCCTCGAGCGAATAGCGACTACTAGTTACGTCGGTGGTCATAATTATATAATGATGTCGTAACTATGATTACGTAATAACGACGTAACAGCGTAACAATGGTTGTACGTAATAAAGTAATAAAGACGTAACAGCGTAACAATGGCTGTACGTAACTATGACTAGGATATGTGTACCCGTAATTATGACCAATACTGTACGCGTGTTATACGCGTGCTAATAGTGTACACTAGACGTAATATGTAAAGGAGACATATCAGCTTAACACTTGCTGTACGTATATTACCACACGTAACTAATTAACATACACCAATTAACCGTAGTAGCATGTAGATGAGTCATGCTAGTTAGCTATAACATAACTGCGGCTTGCGCCTCGTACATTCTTTTTCAAGAATGTACTGTACGTTACATGGGCATTCTCTTTATCAGAAAAACAAGTTGTGGCGAACTCTAAGGCAACTCAAACAAAACCACTTTACTTTCGATGGTAAAATATGACTTTTCATCGCCCAGATTTCTCGAATTACAGTTCAAATTTACGAAGAATAGAATTGTACAAATTAGACGTACTACTCGATCTATCCCTGTACAACAATAGTTCTATTGAGTATAGAATACCAGTATTATAGCAGAGCATGACCTTCACTGCGTGAACAGTGGACGCTTATCGTAGGGAGCGGGGTCGAGCTCCATCATTACAAACCTTTTCTTTAATGAACATGTTTTTAATGAACATGTCATTTCATCGTCAACCCTTAATTACTTCAAGTTAGTGCAAGTTATAGTATCATTACTAAATAATCCCGTGCCTTCGTGTTAATGGGTCCGATTGTACTTCTGTTGTATTTTTGATCGGAGCTATACAGCTGTGATATCTCGGCCCAGATCACGAATACAGAATATTTTTGATTCCCAGGTCCCGACGAATTGAAAGCGGAACTCCCCGCATGAAATGGAAGGGCGGATACACGATACTAAATTGATGATTTCCCGATTCCCGGTTATTTAATATTAAACTTCCCAGTTCACGAATAATTATTTTCCTCCCAGTGCACGGTGAATGATAAGCCCAATCTCGAGGAACGCAAATACCCCTCCCCCCCCCCCCCGCCGCCCGATAGGGTCGCATAATTTGTGCATGGCGGAAAGCCCGTATTGAGGCAATCGTATAAGTTAGGGGTCGTATCATGCAGGAACCACCACTGTATTGCCATCCGATGTCTGGCTCATCGAAATACACCGCGATCGAACGCCTATGTTTGGTATGTTAAGCGATCATGCAAGTAAGCGCTACATAGATTTACTTTTCAGGCCCATGCATGTCCTCCGCTGTACATCAGTAATATATCCTAACAATTATATCTGGACAAATGGTCGAAGATGTATTAGGCACAGGAAAGGTTATGAATATAATATAATAATGTTGTACGTTTCGAGGCCTTGACGCCTATATATATGCAGTGCATTTGGTTACAAAAAAATGGGATTCCTACACAAGTTGTAATTGCATATTATTTAATTGCTTCCCAGGAGCGGATCTATAAAATCTCGATAGGAGGGGCCGGTTTCAAGGAGGTCAGATACAAATATGCTGGATAGGCGGGTGGGGGGGATTGGGGCGGTTTTGGTTCTCATTTGTTAAATTGCATAAATTATATAAATTTCGGCCCCCAAAAAAGGGGGGGGGGGCCTGGATCCGCCCCTGTTTCCGGTCACCCATGCAACGCAAACAATTCAGAACAAATGGAAAAATGAAATATTTTGGCTTTCCATACACATTTTGCACGTGAAGTCTCATGGCAGCATGGTAACCGGACAGGCGGCTGTGGATTTCGCAAGCAGTCAACATGGCCATGCCGCTGCCGGTCGGTAAGTAGCAAACAAATATAAGTATATTCTAATGTAATCGTTGTGTGTCTAGTGGGGTGTAAACACGTTTCGTAGTGTGCAGAGCTATAAATTAAAGTCTACTATAGACTGTAATATATATTATATTGTACTATAGGCCCCTATAGGAAGTTGTGGGGAGGGGGGGGGGGCTACTCTTCAGCATTAGGTTGCTGCTCGTGGACAGGAATGGGCTTCTTTATTCTCAGGTTTAGAACCCTCATGGGTGGGGGGGGGGCGCTTCGGCGGCTTGACCAGTGGGTGGAGAGAGGGGGGCTATAGTAGCCACCCCGCTGGATTCGCCACTGTACAGCTGTACATAACCTGCATGGCCACCTATACCCAAATTTATCTGTGTGAGGGCGGAGGAGAGGGCGATTCCTACGTGCGTGGTTTGTTGGCATTGAAAGTTGGGCTCATCATTTATGCCTTGTTGCCAGCGCGTATACACGACGCTCTGCGAATAAGTCTCAACACGGCGGGGCAGCAGGCGTGTGACTTGTACGAGCGTCAAACGTCCCAACCGAGGGAATTCTTAAGTCCCTGCTGGGGGGAGGGGGGTGGGGGGCACTACCTATAGTTAGTTATATACATATGTGCCGCCCAAATGACCCCTTCATGCAGGGACGGATCTAGTCATTGGAAACGGGGTGCGGGGGGGGGGGGGGGAGGGGGAGAGACCGCAGGTGTCCACCAATTTTTTACAACCGGAGGAGCTAGGGGTCTATATTCCAGGTAATAGAATTTGTTGAAATAATTACGTATATATACTTTATTGCCATGACTCTCTGTGTATGTCACTCAAAACTCAATCACCACAAAATCTCTCATTTTTCTCTCGTTCTCTACATGCCCCTAGCCTGGGCGGCACACCCCCACCACTTTAGTACTGTAGTGCACCCCCTCCCCCTCCTGTGAGTCAGCAATGCCATTTACAAAGAGCCGGGACTGATGTGAAATTTGGCGCCAAAAACTTGTCGAGTCAACATAACCGATCTGTCCCTCAAATGATCCAGAAGATTGAGAAAATTGATGTTTTTACGAACGTAATCGATGAAAGTCGTATTTGTTATAAGCGCAATGCAGATATGCTCGTATGCCATACGTTTTGAGGCTACGGTACGTTTGCGCCAAATCACCGTACCGTTGTTGGTATATTGCTAGCCATGTAAATAGTTGGCTACGGCTTCATTCATATTAGAAGTGCTCAATAAAATCAAATAAAATGGTAGAGCCTCGCGATCTAGTCCTACTGACATTCACTCAATTCACTTTGTGAAAAAATTTACTGGGGATAGCTCTTAGCATCTGGATTAGTCGCGTCCAGGCTAACGGTCGTCCCGGCTATTGTACACCCGACCTCCAGTGTGAGTGTCCGGCAGGAAAACCGGGTTGTGTGTACGGTCTGTGCCAGCGGGCCAGGACGCAGCAGATAGTTAATGGGATGCGGACAGGGGGAACCCTGTTAATAGGGGGGGCGGGGCGGTCGCTAACGTATCGAGGTTTTCTCGGCATGGGGCCTCCAACGCCCAGTTAGGCCTATATCAAATTATAATAAGGGTAAGCCTATCTGTATCTGAGTTTACATGTAATTTATATCAGTATTTAGGATTACAGAACAAATATACGCAGCCATAAGGGATGAGAAGCAATCTATACGGCTCCATAACTTTGTGCCAACTACAGACGACAGCTCACGGGCGATAGGGCACGAAAGTCATTTATAAATCTATGGAACGCCGTGTCAAACTGCCCGCTGGAAACACACAAAATCACTTCCGATTTTATTTCAGAAAAACAATTCAGGTTTACCGAACTTCAAAAAAATGAGCTGACCCGCGCCTTTGATGAAGGCCTTAAGTCCTATTCCACTGGAGAAGAGAAGACAAAAGTGTCGAGGCTGGCCCGCCATATTGGTGTCACAGAGAAACGGGTGAAGGTGAACAGAGTGTAGACTTGTCCCTGCAGTATTATAATACACCGGAACCATTCTTTAAAGAGATAAGATTAAGTGTTAAATCTCCTTATATTACGATAGTATAAGTACCCACACTTAACATTTGGATTTTCGGCCTATGTGCATACTACATAATTTTGTAAATTTGACGCAGGCTATAATTACAGGATTATTTTGTGCTCTTCTTGTGCCAAGTAATATATATTTTTATGGTTTCGACAAAAGTTGAAAAACTTTTTTTGAATTAAACAGCAGTTGACAAATTCCAGAACTTTATTGATACGAGGAAGAGCCGGCAAAGGCATACCGAGGATCCCAAGAAACGAAAACTCGAAGAGCGACCAACAACAGACTATGCTGCTTTCCTAGCTCACAAACTTAAGCAGAAAGGTAATGCGCACCAGTCATCAAAATAACACAAAACTAACCATTTAATCATTTGTTGACTGATGAAAATATTCTAGAAAGTGATGGGTCCAAAAAATCCGAAAAAAAGTTTATCCGATAATTTTGGTTCCACACACTCTTATCCGCTTTGTCTGACCACTGTATATCAGTTGGTGATATCCATTTTGACACAGTCCTGCTCATTTCGTTAGTCTGTTCCCGAAGGTATTTGTTTACTCGGTCTGCTAATGTAGCTATTCACTCGGTCTGCTAAAGACTCTATTCACTCGGTCTGCTGATGTATCTGTTCGCTAGCTCGGTTTTGCTATATCCATTAGCTCGGTTATCGTTGGCATTAGCTAGGTTATCCCGATGGTATCAGTTCACTGCATTATGCTGCCTCCATATAACCCACGGGGTGGGGGCAGCGCGAGTCATTAAGCTTTCAGAGTGACACTGATGGGAATGAGCAGATTCCGAGGCCGCGTGAAGAGACTCCGGGCTCTCACCACGACCGATTCCGAGGTTCGAACCACCAACCCACAGCCGTTAGGTTATCAGTCGAAGAGCGGTCCACATTTCTGCATTACAAGAAGATGTATGTAACAATGCATGTAAGTAACATTGTCAAAGTATAAATAGTGTCTTATGAATGCCAACGTTGGCAGAAGAATGGAGGACAGTGAAATCAGACACAACACAGCACGCCTTTTGGAAGCAGGAAGCGCAGAGAAAGACCAGTAATTTGAAGCGGAAGAGTGACTACACCCAAGAGGAGAGGAAACTATATATTAAGAAAAGGATCAATAAAATAAACACCCTGGTAAGTTAATGTGCCTGTGATAAAAACACACAATCTATACCCAAATAAGTTGTTTTTGTCTTGCAAACGCTCCAAAAAACAGTAGTGCAGTTACTTAAGAGAGCGTAGAGGCATTTTCAAAAATTGCCTTATATCAGTTAATGGAGTACCAACACTTAAAGAGACCATAGGGGCACTTAAATTGCCTTATATCAGGTAATGGAGTACCAATACTTAACAAGACCATAGGGGCCCTTAAATTGCATTATATCAGGTAATGGAGTATCAATACTTAAAGAGACCATAGGGGCACTTAAATTGACTTATATGAGGTAATAAAGTACCAATACTTAAAGAGACCATATAAGCACTTAAATTGCCGTATATGAGGTAATAGAGTACCAATGGCAACACTTTTCCACAAGTTGCTGCTCCATCCGGTGACCATATGAGAAATGTGAGGCAAAGTTTTTCATGAATTGGCTGTTAGGTGACGAAATGCTTCATGTACAATTTTACAGATCACAGAGCTCGGTGAAGTTGGGGAAGAGGTCGCCATGCTGGTGGCTAACAGGGAAAAAGATGACATGAGGACAGCCGGAACGGCCACAGGGCTAGAATTCCTGGATAAAGAGCAAGCCCTCTGCACAAAGTTTTTCTTATTCTGTAACGGTAAGATGATATTCCGGCGGTATTCCAACCTTACAGTCTTTATAAATTGTAGTCGTTGTCATTTTTGTGTCATTTATGCTTGTTAGTCAAATAAATGTCACACAATGATGCGATGTATCGATAAATAATCTTTGCTACTGGATGTAAAGAACTGATGTGTCTTTTTACTCCGGTACAGGTGAATCACAAACATTACCAGGAGACGTCACTGAACCAAACCTTCGTGCAAAGGTTCAAGCCATTTTCAATCAGAAGTATTGTAAGTACATATATTTATTGTATATGCCAAACGACGTAAACCAGTTACACGTATAAGTTAACTAAATGATTACTACATGATCCAAATGAATGCCCATTATATATGTCCACGTCGGCCTTCTAATTTCAGCTGAGGCCACTTGTAAGTTTGGGATGCGACTGCCGTACTGTAAGCTGGAAAGAGGCGACGTCACAGTGTCGTGCGAGGGCTTACCTCCTGGCCTGGCGGTCAAACGACCCTGTTTTTACGGACGAGAGGCAATGCAAGCCATCTTAGATGCGCAGGACAAAATAACTTTCACAGGTATGAAAGTTTCAGTAAAGTATTAGAGATCTAATACTTTACTTTAAGCTTTCTTATTCTATGGACGATAAATATGTATGCTTATCATGTCATGGCAGAGAAATGAGGCAGCATCAAAGACAACTGCTTATAGCCTCTTTACGTCATGACTGCAGGCGGCTGGTCGACAATATGGCAGGTCACAACCAGACTTACTGAGCATTACGTCTGTTAAAAGAAGTAAGACACTTTCCAGCTGGTTTGATTCTTCTACGACGTAACTCGCCAGTCCCATACGCTGCCAACTCTCCACGGTTCTGACCTCCATCACCCATGAAAATTTCATTGGTTTATATGTTGCTGTATATTTTGGTCGACCAACCTTTGTAATAATTTTGTTGGCGGCTGAGGACAGTATAATATAAATTCATGTACACGTCTCCGCAGTTCATCATGCCGTTACGGAGACCCGCGACCGTACAAGCTGCACACAGACTCACAGCCAGGCTACACCAGGTAAATTAGCTGGGTCTACACCTTAAAAGATACGTAACTCGTTATTCGTTTTATATAGGGAGGCCATATAAGTGCATGTTGCTGTACAACTTTACCTTCATCTATTAATCCCCATGTTTGTTTCAGGATTAGTGGGATCCCCTGTGTCCAACGTTTCCCAGGTTCAAGCTCGCAGCCAGGCCACACCAGGTAAATTAGCTGGGTCTACACCTTAAAAGATACGTAACTCTTTGTTCGTTTTATATAGCAAGACCATAAGTGCATGTTGCTGTACAAATTTACCTTCATCTAATAATCCCCATGTTTATTTCAGGATTAGTAGGATCCCCTGTGTCCAACGTTTCCCAGGTTCAAGCTCGCAGCCAGGTCACACCAGGTAAATTAGCTGGGTCTACACCTTAAAAGATACGTAACTCTTTATTCGTTTTATATAGTGAGACCATCATTGCATGTTGCTATGCAACTTTACCTTTATCTAATAATCCCCATGTTTATTTCAGGATTAGTGGGATCCCCTGTGTCCAACGTTTCCCAGGTTCAAGCTCGCAGCCAGGCCACACCAGGTAAATTAGGTGGGTCTACACCTTAAAAGATACGTAACTCTTTATTCGTTTTATATAGTGAGACCATAAGTGAATGTTGCTGTACAAGTTTACCTTCATCTAATAATCCCCATGTTTATTTCAGGATTGGAGGGATCCCCTGTGTCCAGCGTTTCCCAGGTTCAAGCTCGCAGCCAGGTCACACCAGGTAAATTAGCTGGGTCTACACCTTAAAAGATACGTAACTCTTTATTCGTTTTATATAGTGAGACCATCATTGCATGTTGCTGTACAACTTTATCTTTATCTAATAATCCCCATGTTTATTTCAGGATTAGTGGGATCCCCTGTGTCCAACGTTTCCCAGGTTCAAGCTCGCAGCCAGGCCACACCAGGTAAATTAGGTGGGTCTACACCTTAAAAGATACGTACCTCTTTATTCGTTTTATATAGTGAGACCATAAGTGAATGTTGCTGTACAAGTTTACCTTCATCTAATAATCCCCATGTTTATTTCAGGATTGGAGGGATCCCCTGTGTCCAGCGTTTCCCAGGTTCAAGCTCGCACCCAGGCCACACCAGGTAAATTAGCTGGGTCTATATAATAAATGAACAGCACACCAGTTTATTCTAAATGGATCGATGTTTCAAATCACGTAAAATTCGCTTGTCACTATTCATGAGAGGTGTGATTGCCTAAATCTGGTCACGTGTTCAGAACATGTCGACAACCTCAATCAGTGTTAGATACTGTTGAAGGGCAATTTTCTCGACGATGGTTTGTTTTTAAACAAAACGATTAACGGCAAATATATTTTATACCAACAGAGTTTTACTTTTATATCACATTGCAGCCCACGGTATCTGTGATATCCAAACAACCTCTGAGACATGCATGAGCCTGCAGCCTCAGATATACACAGTCTCTCGGATATACACAGCCGGAGAGAGACATATAAACAAACATCTGAGATATACACACATACTCATTGAAAATGGTATCTGCTATTTTACATTTGAAATGTCCACGATGTTAACTTTCAGGCCTGAGGCCATATACTACAATAACATTTTATGCCATTCTACTTTTCAGTAACTGCTAGAGCACTCCTGGAGGCGATGACAAGCAATAGCGACGGGGAAACTGGCCCAACAGTTCAAGTTCTTCAAGGTACACATTATTGTCAAAATATAATTCATACATCATATAAGCCAGAAGTTATATTAATTGTGTATTAAACTTGGCAAAAATGCTGTTGTCGTACAATCGTATTTTGGCTACTTCAAACAATGCAGCAAAACTACCGCAAAATTGACAATTTTTCGGCAGGATTTTTATGGGGAAAGCCTAAGGAATTCTGTATTAGCACCTGCCTCATTCAACACATGTCTGCCATCCTCTCCATTACAATAACACGACACAGTTTTGTGAAACCTCAAGCATGAGGCGGGCGCCAAAGCATTTTAAATGACGTTATCGTAATTTTAAGCTGGGCAAATTAATTTCGTCTAGCCAGCATATTTCGCCTATTTATAATTTAACCTTGCGCTAATTTCCACCGAAGTGTAACTTTGGATCACACGTTTTACATTGGGCAGGTGGTATGGTTTTAGAATATGTGCGAAGGGGGACGGGGGCACATATGAGAATGTATTGAATAACGTTTCATCTCTTTCACACCTCAGATGACGACCTTTTCGAGGTCGAAGATGTCATTGAAAAAAGAAGGAAGGCAGGAAAGGTGGAGTGCCTGATCAAGTGGGCAGGTTATGACGACCCAACCTGGACACCGTGGCGCAACATAAAACATCTGCGGAACGTAAATTGGACCATCAACAGAACGACACTGGTGCATCATGACTGAAACGTTATCTGTAGTAGGCTTTATAGTTCTGACAATTATTATTTCATTGCATATTCCGAGAAAACCTTTCTCGTAATTTGTAATCCACCTGAAGACAGGAGTTTTTGTAAACGACTATTTTTTATATGTCTAGATTACAAAACAAATCAGTTAGAGCACCATTGTAGAATCTCTGGCATGAAAGTCAACCTAGAAAAGAGCAAAATTAGTGTATTCAGGAATGGTGGAGTAATTCGACCAGATGAAAGATCGTCTTTTAATGGCAAATTAAATTAGAAAATGTTTCATATTATAAGTACCTTGGGATTCTGTTTAGCTCTAGACTGAAAAGGACAAAGGGATTAGAAACGTTATGCATCCAAGCCCAGAGGAGCTCGGATACATTTGTTGAAGCAAATAATTCATAAATTCAATGGTATGTCGCAAAGACTTGGCATATAGTTTATTTTTACGTACGCGTCTGAGGTAGGGGGATTCGAGTAGTATAACCGAATGGAGAAGGTGCATATAAAATATTGTAAGCCTATACACATGGTATCCTCCAATACTAGCAACGTTGCTGTAATGGGAGAATGTGGAAGGCTACCACTTTTGGTTATTATAAAGGTGTTCAATATAATAATACCACTAACAAAAATGACAACATATAGACTACCAAAGACAATTGATGACAGGATGTAGGAGCACGATGTAAGTGGTAAAGAGAACTGGGTATCCAAGGTCAGATTACTATTTAGATATGTATAATATTTAATTTTTAATTTAGTCAAGGCGTGGGGATACATTGATGTATTTCTGCTACTTCTCTCGCAACGTGTGAGAGACTGGGCCAAGCAACCGTGGAATAGCGATGTGCCAGAATACCTAAAGTTAAGAACCTATTCAAATTTCAAGTCTTCAACCTAAAAAAGTACCTAAGTGTCATAAATATTAGAAAAATATAGAATAGCCCTAACGAAATTTACATGTTTAAATCGAGATTCATGTATTGAAACAGGGAGAAGAGATAACACGCCGGTATTAGAAAGAATATGTATATTCTGCAAAACACAGAATCTAATTTTATAGAACATGATCGAATGTCATTTGTTATGTGCTGCAAAACACAGAATCTAATTTTATAGAACATGATCGAATGTCATTTGTTATGTGTATTTCCTTAGTCTTAGAACTCAGTATTTGCCACAAAATAACATAATAATGCACTGTTACTTTTTGCGGCTAATGACAAACTCCAACCCTGATTAAAACTAAGTTGCTTTTTGTATCAAATTATACGATACAGAAAAATGTTTCTCCAAAATTGTTAGTGTATGTTTATCATGATGTGTATTTTTCACTAATATGTAAGTTTGTAATATGGGCATATAAGGCCATACGGTACAATAAACTGTTCTGTTTAGTTTCTATGGTTAACTTGCAAGGTTGTGCTTTCACTTTGAAGCATTTCTCTTACTGTAATGCGCCAGAAAACGTCATTTATCTCAAGTATAAGCTTAATAAAACTACGCCCTTGCCTTCACTTCACGTGAAAAGACTACCTTCTTGGGGCAATATGACAGTAATCATATCACGTATTATGTAAGTCAGAAATGCCGGAACAATTACAAAGACTGCACTATACACCTAATTGCGTGTATTATAATGACATGAAGATTTTGGGTGAATACAATACTATAATTATATATGGCATATATATATGATACAAACCATTTTGATATAGAATACTATATCTACCTACTGTTAGTTGAGCAATTTAATTCAACTATATAGTATATATGTAGTGGGATGTCGATTATGAGTCAATGGGAGGATGAAGGAAGAGCCATCTACCCCCCCTCCCCCCTTAACTCATTATAAAGGCAGGGTATTTTTTTTATTTGTGTTTATTTCAAATAAACATTTCGATTACATTGTACATTAATGCATATAACAATCATAGAAGGGGTCACATCAAGATATTTATATGTGGGAATATATAATATAGGTATAACATACAATGAGGAATACATTTATATATCAGGGGACTGTTGGGGAAGGGCCCGTCTAAACTGGGAGTACCTGTTACAGTTTTCCGCATATATTCTTGTTGCAATTTTCATGTATGTTTTTTGTATCATGTTATATTGGGGGGCTGTTACATGGAGAAACACATTTAGTCGTAACATGTCTCTCAATAAATTTCGGGCAGATAGTTAATAATTTAATTATCAGACACTAATTGCGTTAATGTTGTTACAACTGACCCTCCCCCTTCCCCCCTCTTTGGTTATATGGATGGAGGTATAAAAGCAGAGCAACTAGGTGAGTGAGTGAATGTGTCCACACACACAGAGTTAAACTTAGCATATGAGCCAGTATAAAGGGTTGTCTAGTTTGAACCAATGCATGGTTTCTCTCCGGACAAATGGTTCTTAGGAAATTTCAACCAATGCACAATTTTTATACGCAGCAAGGGTATGGTCTTTTTCCCCATGATTTGTGGGTAAGGAATTCAGACCAATGTGGAGAGAGCTAGCAATGTGCATAGTGACACAGAGGGCAATATAGATGATAGGCCAGGGTATTAGCCAGGGACCAAACAATTTGGGCTGCAAAAAAAAATCTAGCTGATACCCTGTGTTGGGCTGCCGTTTTTGTGGCAGGGATCTGTCAATTCCGGTTTATTTCAGGGGATGGGGTCTGCCAGGGATGGCAGAATGTGATGCTTGCAGCAGTTATTTGGGTGGATATATGGGCAGCATATGGGTGGCTGGACGGGTTAGGGGGGAGTGCCTGTTCTACCTCAATCAATGCCTTAACCTGCCATTATATGTCTTCTTGTATTCTGCTCAATCACCACCTATAAAGAACTAACCCCTCTTGCCCCTCTCCAAAATAGACACTCCATTGGATTCAGTCAGCAGCCAAACCACCTGGCATTCTTTGGCCCTAAACACATTCCCCGTTGCATAGACAAGTAAGCCGCCCTGCAAACTCTGCCGGATAAGGTAGGTGGGTGGGGTGGTGGCTATTAAGGGTATCCATTGAGTTTGGCCCTCGTTAGTTTCAGCACTGTGACTTCGGCCCCCGCCTCGGCCCCATGCTGCCCATGGTGGTGGGCGGATCGCAGGCAGTTAATCGCCCCCCGCGTGCTGCATGCTTTCGACCTGGGCGGAGAATGGGAGTTTTGGAACAATGACTGACAACAATTTATCAATTGATCTATTATATTTTTTATCAACACACAGATAGATGCATATTAAAGGCTACAATTTACACACTTGGTCCGTAGTGTCGAGAACACATTTTCAGCAGATGCATGGCTGAAATTGCACCACCGTTGAATCTTTCCCAAGCTGCGAACACCTTGGCTTGAAGCTTTTTGTACATTTTTTTTCTGCATTTTATGCAGCTTGTTTTTGGAAATCAGCCGAAGTTGCAAGTCAAGTAATTTCGCTTCTTGGTGGAGTAGATCGATCAGCAAGTAGAAAGATAAGTTGGCCTTGCCATGGTGATTGAGTCTCTTGTGGTAGACTTCTGCATCATTATTAGAGCGTACACTCAGTCTGTACACATACCAAGAGGCGGGGGTCCAGAGACTGTCCCAAGTGGCACCAATGTAATCCATGATGTCTTGAAGTGGTCCAGGTGTTGCGTCTTGGGCCAATGTGGCAAACACCCCTGGGATGTTAGATGCCGGGATGAATGGAAGGGCCATCAGTTTACGAAGGAAGTTATACGCTTCAATGTCTTTGGTGTACGCAGCTTATATAGACCCTTTTCCTGTATCTTTTTCCTCACTGCTTGTACCCAGTGGAACACGCTTCTGGCGAGCGGCGAAGCATTAAAAACGAAGCGAGAGAGAAGACAAATCACCCGGATTACAAGAAAATACACTCCCGACCAAAGAAATGACTGTCCGACGAAATTCATAACAGTTTCAGGAATCTAATGGAGCAACTTGACGGGTAGGCACCGCCACCGGCACTGCATATTTATTCTGTTAGCAGTGGTTAGGACCTTCAACTTGAGCCACCGGCACCGGTCCGCGATTTCTAATTTTAGGCCTGGAGAGCGGCATGGCTCTCACCCTTGCTCCGTTTACGGGCGTGTACCAGGGCTATGCTCGACATATCCAAGTTGAGACTGACTATCTAAATATATATTGATATGATATCACTTTTGCTGGACGGCCTATCAGAGTGTATCATCAACTGTGCTGTGGTGTTGTGCACAACAACAAACTGTTAAGGTCGCACACGAGCAACTCGGTCGGGCTCTATATATTCCACTTTCAGTGATTTCTGTAATTTTAATTAAAACCTTAGGTTTTAACCATTCTTTAATTTCGGTAAAAATTGTTATTATTCATTATTCATTATTCAAATGTTCAGTCGCAGAATTAGTCATATTTATTCAGCTATATTGCACTGGCCAGCTCATTTAAGCTTAGTTTAGACATATTTTTATCACCAGTTTACGCAATTTATACCGGACCGTCTGACCGATTTTCTCTGTGGAATGTTTCTTCGCAGGAGCGGCGGAGGCAAGCATCCCGGGGCAAGACATAAGACACTGGCTCTCTTCCGACGCGAATAGGCCGCTAAACAACTGTGTATGCTTTGTATGACTACTTTACCAGTCATATGTCCTACTCTTTATATGACATATGCGTATAGCCGGCCCCCTCCCCCCACCGCCCAACGACGATTGAGGTCACCGTGGTATGAGAGTTATTTTATGTAAGACACCGCTTCCGCGGTTGCTTGCTCGCTTCCCGCACGGTGCTTGCAGAATGACCAACGATCTCCCGGCTGAGAGTATTCGTGATGTGAGGAACGAGCTCCCTCTCCCGGCAGAGTGGTAGCCAGCTGTAGTGCCTGCGATGTCGCCATCCAGAGGAGGTTACAACCGCAGCAGCGCCACCTATACCGGGCGATAATAGGGTGCTGTAAACAAAAGAGAAAAGTGAGGTAAATTTTCGAAGCGGCCCGTACAAGTAAAAGCTTAGTAACCAGCCACCGTGAAGCATTTATAATATAAAACTGTCGATTAAGTCTTTTTATGCTTCAATGTTGATGGATATATGTACAATTGGTACTGACATCGTCTTTTTCAATAAAAAAAACTGATTTCAAACATTTGACAGATCCCTCCGGTCGGTTGGTTCATAAAGTCTGTTTTTGAGTCAAATGTCAAGGCCTCGCACATCTTAACGAAAAAAGCGCTAGCAATGAAACTCACTCCATTTATAGCCTGTCATGTCTTCTTCCTTAAAATGTAAAAGCGCTCGTAAGCGCTCCATGATTAATGGAGTGATTGCCGTTGGAAGTGGATGACTGTTTGAGCGGAAAATAGTGCCCTACCTAGCTGTTACCTAGTGCTAAATCACTCCATACAAGGGGCATACGGAGTGATTTAGCACTAGCTGTTACCCTGCCTTTGACCACAGAGGGTGGGTGGGGGTCATGCTCCCTGATCACAAAAAATAAATATCTTTAATCCCAGGCCACAATAAAATTAAAGGGTCGATGCTGGCTATATAAAGTGGCCAGTTTATGATTCAAGACTATTTAATATTAAAATTTCCAGTTCACGAAAACTGAAAATCCTTAAGCATCATCGTCAACTAATAGCCCATTCTCAATTCATGAAGAATTATTTCCCTCATTTTGTATTTCCGTGGAAATAGAAATACCCATTACCAACCTAACCCCCGCCGTCCCTACCACCACACTGATGCAATGTTTCTAAATGGCTAAGTGAAATTTACGAAGAGCATTTGGCTGAGTGACTGCTTTACGATTATAGCAGCAAAGAATAGTTCATTCTTCTTACTACAAAATAATTTTGTATTAGTGTCTATCCTTAATTATTTAGAGGTAAGTTTGATTTTCTAACAGTATGCATGCATATGGATCAATATATATTTATTATGTTGACATATAAATTGATATGTGACATCTACCTTGATATCCAATTTTAGATTACGAGTGATCTGCATATTATTATTTTCATCACCAATAGTCTTTTATAAATGCAAACAGGATCTCATTATATGATTATTGCCTGACAGAGTAAAATGCTGCTGGAAACACTGGTAGAAATTTTTTCCCAGATATATACTCATTTGGTATACCCCCAGTATTTCAATTAGATTGTCCCCACATTGTCCTTCCTCTTTTTTATCTTTCATTTTCTAACTCATAATTCATTTGTGTTAATTTTGTTAAACTCTTTGTCTGTTTCCTTTGGCAGATTGTATATAGGGATATATATAAAATGCCTGTTGCCTCAGTTATGCCACCACTCTGTGCCTCTGTTCACATACCAAACAGAATATTGATGTATCTGACCCAGCTGTTGAGATAAACAAACCATGCTCTCGAGTGTTGCCCTTGCTTTGCTCATGTATCATTCTCAGGAAATTTAGGCCATAGCTAATTTACTTGATAAATATGACACTATTCACACAAGGTATGTCAACCAACCAGACAAGCTCCCTTATGAATCCAGGTGGAATACAGTGTGTATTTTGGTGTAAGTGCATTTGGAAAAAAAAATTACTTGCTATATTACATATATAAACCTAAATATCAATGAAGACCTGTTATGGAAAACTTAGCTGAAAATATGTACATTGGTTTCTTTCTTGTAATAATATAAATGTCACAAGTGCCTTTTTATTTCATACACATTTCATAAAATACACTTAAGACGCAGGACTAGATTATTCAGCCAGAAATGACTACATTTATGAAGTGTCATATGTTTTATTGTCAGATGCAACATATACACAGGTTTTCATATATATATGCACACTTTTATGAAGCTGCTATGTAAAACCCAGGTGGGAGTTGAACCCACAGTCAACACAATCGTCAACCAACCAAATGCAAAGGGCTTCCAACAAAAGCAACATTCAATTAAAATGTGCGAGAAACTAAATCTTACGTTAAAGTCAAATACAAAAGTATAACGGAATGCCAAAAGCCTCAAACAAGAATTGTCACAATAATTTTTTATCATTGTCCAGGTAAACTCAAAAGCTCAGGTTATCTGCATCACATCAGACCACACTTTAAATCATTTTTAATAGTACTCACGAATAAAATGGGTATTCCTTTATGATAGCACAACATATTGGGATTCATGTCTTAAAAGTCTTTTTGGATCCAAGACCTAAACTTTTAAGTTAGTTTCCAAAATTAAAAAAAAAATTCAGTGGTAATAGCGCAATATTATACCAGTATACAAGATGCTTTAATAAATATTTTTAATAAATGATTACTAGTAGTATTCAATAATGAGTTATTGAGTACCGGTTATCTAAAAGTAAAATATTTTTATATTTTATCATATCTACCTCTACCCCTCTGCCAAAGTAGCAGGACTGCAGGGTCGGATCCAGATATGCTGGACAGGGGGGTTTCGAAAGTTGGCATAGTTTTGGGTTTTCATATATGAAATGGTATAAATTTCAGGGTTTTAGGCACACTTTGACAGCGTTTCGTTTTGACTGCTGGATGATCTGACTTTGGATGTGTGGAGGGGACGGGGTGTAGACCTCAAATTGGGCTGGGGAATGGGACCCTGTCTCGCTACTCCAGGCAGGCAGCCAGCTCATCAGACCCTGGGATGCACAACCCTGTATTCCCGCAGCTGGGACTGATGTCGCTGAGGCTGACACCACTGTCCAGTGACGCCCTCTCCCGTTGCTCACCCCTGCCACCATGTTTCACCTGATTAATGATCTCAATCCCTCTTCATCTGGGCATACCTCTACCCCCTCTAACATGGACCAACTCATACCCAATACAAACTTCACCCGCCAACCCGGCTGACGGTCAAATTGTCCAGCAGTCAATATTGGCATAAACTAAAATTATGTAACTTATAAGGTATTCTACCAGAATTGACCATGGATAAATACAGAGTTTTTACGGGTGGGTCTCCAGGGACTAGGAGTAGGAGTGTCAGTAAATATATTTAGCGCCCCGTGGTGGAATATGGCCCGTAGCATAGGTACCGAGGTGAGAGTGGCCAGCAGCCTGGCCCAGGAGGCCAGCGGCCCAAGTCGCTATGAAGCGAAGCGAGCGATAATGGGGACTTTTACAAAATGGAAGCAAAAAACACAACTAAATTCATCCCACATTCGCCTTTTGATACAACTGAGAGCATAATTGTAACACACAAGTTGACAAGGAATGAAGAATTCCTCTTTAACACACTCTTTTTCACCGTACCACTTGAAACAATTCTCTCCAACTTTGTTGTCCGCTCCGCCTGCAGACATCTTGCAAACTGACGCAAAACACGTTCGTGCGCCGTATATATCTTTGAAAATATAGGGGGCGCTGCAGCGGTTGTAACCTCCTCTGGTCGCCATCTAGCGGTAGCAATACCACCTCATTAATGGAACCTGCTCTGTTCTGCATCGAGTGCAGGTTTCACACATGTGATGTAAGAAGACCTGCATATGTAAAAGGACAGACGCAGGAAGGGACCTGCACTCGTCTTTTATCGTAACAGTTATATGAATCGGGTGCATAAACACCTCTTTCATCCAATGGCAGCTTGACATATTTACAAGTGACTTGTTTGACTGAAATGCAATGTAAATTGCAATCCAACTGAGATACTCTAAATATACCCAATACATCTGAATCAAGAGGATATCTAAAATGGATTTGTCTCAGGTCAAACTTTTTATACAGTATGATAACATCACCATTAGTTTCTACTATGTTTTGACCCAACGCGATCTCTCCATTATCAGTGCCAAAGCAACTATCACAATCTTTTGATGATATGTTATATTTGCCCTGTAAAATAACAATACCATATGGTGTGCCAACCAGACCATTTAATGGGCCTCTGCAGTGTGTTTTTCTTAGCAAAACATTGTTTAAATCACCTTTCAAGGTTGTGTTTTGGGTCATTTCACCAATTCGACGACACACTTGCTGTAGTGGCTGATGTGGTTTTCTAATCATTTTTTTTAATTTTTGCAGATAATTTTCAAATATGCATGCACAAACTTTGTCAAGATTACCAAACAATACAGCGTCATCAACCACATGGATGAGACCATGAACATTATATACCAAAGATGAAATACCATATATCTGACGACAGTGAGTGACAAAGGTCTTCAGTAGCTCTGAAGAATAATGTGAGTACTCCCTGCACAATGCCTGACTTAACAGTATATGTATGCTGACAAAAAGTTGCATGAAATGCTCAAAGTACTGCTTTGGTAGAACACCATTGAATGAAACAAACCCAGTGTAAAGGAACAAGAGTCTAAATTCTGTAGCCTTCCAACGATCAATATAAGTCAATGAACGTGGTTTGCGGGCGAATTCACGAGAAATATGTGGCACTAAAGCAACTAGTTTATCTGACAACTGCGTAATGATGCTTCTTCTCAATTTCACTAGTGTAGATCCCTTTATCCACATAAGAATCAAACGACGTACTACACCAAGACATACAAGATGCATATAGTCCAAGGGGAAAGCTTTCCCCATATCTACACTCGTTAGTCTTGTTAAAGGTGATGTACCAGTGTGATGATCTGGATCAACTTTTGCCCTGATCCTTAAGTTTGCATCCATTTCATCGAATATAATTTTGTCATACCATTCCCCTCTAGTAACACACTTCTCGCAAGAGCTATAGCCTGAGTGGCCCTTTGTACATTTGATGAATGACCTTGCGGGAGTATCACAAACGAAAGCTTCAATCTCTAGGAATATCCTGCTGCCATTACTTAGCACAACCCCCCCCTTGTGTTTCCATATCCTTGATTTCATTTACAAAGTCTTCAAGGTACTCCTCAATGTTTGGCTTGCTTGTCCCACAGTAGATCGCAATAACAAAGGGTTGAGTCTCCATAGATGGAAGGTAACCAAGAATTGGCCAAAATTGTAAAGAAGTTGACTTAAAGAGTGGAAGACCATCAACAGATATTTGTAGTTTCAACCTTTGAGGCATAACAGGAATCTGTTTTAGTAGCTCTTCCATATGTTCCTTCAAGCTAAAATACTTAAACAGTCCATTGGTCAAGTTTTTTATTCCCTCTATTACTGGAGTCTTCAACAAAGTTCGTCCATCTTCAAAACGAATAAGAGCTCACTCAACCATTGAATAGGGACACTGTATTTTAATGCCCATAAACTAAGAGCCTCTGGTAATTCATTAACCCCGCCTTCACTTTCTGAGCTACAATGAAATGCATCATCGGAGCTTAATTCTATAGCATCAAAATATATTTCATCTTCCATATCTGGCTCAACTGACTGTGCAACATTAATAATTTCATTGTTTATGCTGTCAGTAAGCGCTGGACATTCCACTGTATCTTCGTGCGTAGAACAGCTTTGTTTAAAATTAATTTCTTCTTGAAGAGCATTATACTCGGCTGTTACACGTCTTTTTTTTGTTTTTTACTCAGATCACATAAATCTTTAACTACACGACCACTCATGCTTGAGCAATTATTATTCTACTTTAGAAATTGTAATTATAGAAGTTAATTATTCCACTTAAAATTCTGACAATCAAAACGCTTCTTTTTCCTATTAACTTAAGACACTGATTATTATTGAAGCAGGTGATACATTACATAAATGAATATTTTGAAATATGTATGCTTTTATTGTTATCATCATCATTCCCATTCTTAAAAACTCCGATGCACCCATATGTACCGGCTTCTAATATGTATGCTTCAAAAAGGCAGTTTACGATACATCATCAGATTGCTTGGTGTACACCACATGAAGCTAAGCAGATCGTTGGAGCTTAGCATAGCTGCCACAGTAATGCCACAAACCTTTCACAGCTATGCAATGGATGTTGGCCCCTGAGCCGAAGAAACCTTCACTGCCTGTGCCAATAATGCAAGATCTGATCGCCAACGTCGACTTTATTGCGGCACATGACAAGAAGCTTGGCTTCGGCGACAGCTGCAGGTTGATGGTGAAGTGATTGCACAGGTAAATCAAGATACTTTTACGGCAGCACTGTAAGCTTATATAATAAGCGATCATTTTTACTGTCTGGCTCATGGTGCCAATATGGTATTTTTATATACCATATAATACCTATATAATGAGTTTACAATGTATGTTGATCTCAAGTCATTACCTCATAAAGATACGTTCATTGGGATGTAAACATCTGTCTAAACATATCAGGTTGCTACGAGGACTGCATGCCAGCGTGACAATTGTCTGTGGTCGGCGGTGCGCAAGTTCCGGCTAACAAGCTCCCAGTTTGGCCCAGTTTTGCGTGCCATCGAGAGAAAACGGTACATTGACATTGTCAATGTGTGCGCTCCATGTATTGCCATTTGTTTATGATAATTTATGGGAGAAAGCTTTATATACTAATATAAATCCTGGCTTATATGTCTTGAGTGTTAAGTGTGCGAATGCGCCGTTAAAGGGAGAAATTTAATGCTGAAATATGTATGCCCTTTACGAAGCATTTGCATCCTCAATATTGTTCTTGCTCTCATAGGTTCCCGCCGTCGCTTTTCCGGCAACTCACTGGCGCCTACAATCTGGAGAAGAGAGATCCGATTGTCTGAGGAATCACTAATGAAGCCGTAGCCATAGAAAAATACTGCACACTATGTGCATTAGTTGAACAAACAGGTAAACCGCTGACGATGTGTTTCTTTTCAAACGAGGTTACATGCTGTGTTGGTTCTTGCTCGATTTATGTCTTACTTGTTGTCAATATGTTACCTACTTCGATGGCCATTAAATAACACATAAATGTTTGGGCCCTGTGGATATGCTCCAGAACTGTAATGTGCATCGATATCAGCGTCGATTTCTTGGGAGGCCCCTTGCCTGGACCCCTTAGTGGCCGTGAACGGAGTGTAAAGTAACCATTTTCATAGGTCGGTTACTTATCCACAGGCGTATGGTTGCATCCAAGCGGCGTCTTAGGAGCCAGCCCTGATGCGATCATCAAGAAAGCGGCTGAATTGACGGACTCCACCCAACCAAAAGTGATGCCGGGTGTCTTAGAAGTCAAGTGTCCTTATACCGCCAGGGACTTGACAAAGGAGGCAGTCGGCCAAGTACCCGGATTTTGTTTAGGTATATTACAACAAAAATGGAACATGATTCGAAGCAGTAGTTTACTGTTTATGAATTAGCATGCAAGCAAAACGAAAGAGCTCTACTTACCACAGGAGCACCTAAGTATTGCCGGGAATCAACAGACACTATTTGGGTGGATATTTGGTTTTATTTGATCGTCAGATTGTGAAGACCTGCTGACAACCAGCTTGCAAGCGATTCACTTTACCTAGATCAAAGCGAACCATTACACACACACGTGCTCATGTTCTAGAATGAGAAAGTGCAATAATAAAAACTGACATGTGTATAATATATTTATCTGAGAGCCATACCTTACGCTATACTGCTTTCTACTACTGTTTTTATCGTACCATATACACGATACCCGATCAAGCCACATCAGTGAATTTTAGGCCTATAAACCATGCATTATCATAGTGCTCACATATTAAAAGTTTTATAGCAGACCAGCAGTAACACTAATTAACCAGGAACAGTTTAAATAGCTACTAACATTATCGCTGGCGGGCGTCATAAACACACTGATCCGACAATTAGATATATATGTGTGATATCTCGGCGCCTCGGGCCAAATGGGAAGTTCCCTTTGGCCTAATGTGTAAGGTGTTCGCTCTGGATGCGAAGGTTGATGGTTCGAATCCCTCTGCGGGTAGACAACTTTCGGCGTCCATTCGGGCCTGGGACCAGAAATATCACACTTGGTGCCGATGGAGACGAACCTGGGTTGTCGGAACCACCCGGAGCCACAGGATATGGCCAGCGTCCGATTTGACGGCTGGTGCATAGTGACGGTCACTGCGAGGTCGCAGTCGATTTGGGAAAGGGTGGAGTGTGATATCTCGGCCCAGGCCCGGTGGATGAAAGACACCAAGCGCCTCGGGACAAATGGGAAGTTCCCTTTGGCCTAATGTGTAAGGTGTTCGCTCTGGATGCGAAGGTTGATGGTTCGAATCCCGCCTCTGCGGGTAGACAAATTTCGGCGTCCATTTGGGCCTGAGACCAGAAATACTACATATGCACATATTCTGACACTGTTGACCGTCGGTTAAATTCCAGAATTTTACGTTAGATTTGTGTTCTATTTTAAAAGCAGATAGAAGCGGCTGTGGGTTCCGAATCAAAGAGAACCACTCCTACTTTCATCAGATTCAAGGACAAATCTAACTGTCACAGTCGGAAGCATGCGGTCTTATAGTCTGGACCAAAGAGGACTTCGCTGTAGTCAGGATTGTTCGGAAACCCCAGTGGTCAGCAAATTTAGACATACTTGTAAGATTTTTTTTCCAAAGCTATTTACCTCATTTGCAACAATTATAAGTGTGTACCATTCAGTACCTATACATATCAATACTGTCGATACTTTAACTGATAAACAAACTACTGACTGCAACGAGATTTAATAAAGCTGCATTGCATGGTAGATTCTACGAATAATTCACATGAAAGCTATACATCGTCAACGTGGTATTAATAGAAGTAGATAGAAGATAGTTGTTGCCAGGAAATTATTAAATGCCAGTGTACTTCCTTTTGGAAATAGTGAGGGAATGTCGTCTCAATTTCGATGCAAGGTTTATGTAACGGTTGCCGTTTCATGGTGCATGGCCACCTCCCGAATGAGAGGGTGAGTTCGGATATGCGATTGGAGTAATCGGCGCGGATATTTGGAGCATGCGGACTCACTCTTTCCGCTAGTAGGCGGATCAATATTAACCGAACGCAAAATCCGCGGTCCGTGTGAATGTTGCACTTGCTGGAATGCACAAATTATGAAGATCGCTAAATAGCGCCCTAAAAAAAATAAACGGATACGTATTGTGTTCATTATCTTATTCTCGTTGTTATAATATTATTTACAGATTTTTTGCAGGTCGCAACACTACTATATTTATATTAAATGTATTGTGCGGCCTGGACGCCGTGTTGGAAATCCACGTGATCCTCCTCTGGGTGGGAGTAAGGTCTGGGAGTAAAATGTACCACGTGACCGCCTTATCGGACCACAATCTGCGCGTTCGGTTATGCACTCCGCGGAGTCCGACTACTCCGCTCGCATACCCGAACTCACCAAGAGGATCTTGAAGGTTAACCAGTGCACAGCAGACTTGGAAAAGTTTGGTACTGATGTATCTATACTGCTGGGGGATATGGTGGCGAAGGATATTGTAGTTTTTAATTCGTTCATTGGCACTTTCGACATGAATTCGAGACCTGGCGATTTGGCGACACAATTTAACTTCACTCTCGGTATACTGACCCTTGTCCTTTGAAAAGGGAGGGATGTTCAAATGGACGCCCTGTGGTAAAAGGCTATGGATTGTAAAGCCTTTGTCGGCCAAGATCAAATCGCCAGCCTCCAGTTTTTGAAGAAGGCCTGTATGGGCCACTATGGCAATGTCTGAAACGCTTCCTGGGTATAACGGACTGGCGTAAACTATGGCACCATTTGGGGCTACCCCAATTACGGACTTGACGGTGTGTGAGGTTTTGTAACTGGAATATGTTTGTGCCTGAAGATTTAAGTCACCTCCGGGGACGTCTTGTCTATTTCGGTTGCATCGATAATGAGACGACATGAACTAAAGTCAGTAAATGAACTGGGCATTGACGCTTTGCACTTAATTAAGGAGGGTAAATCCCCATCGATTAGCCCTTCATAAAGAACTTCGTGTAGCAAATAAACATGAGTAGCAAATATATTATTAATTGTTGTAGCGCTGGTGCAAAAACGTTCAGCGAGGTCTAACAAAGGAAGATCCATGTTTAGCTTCATACGCGTTAACAATAGCTGGTCTGTTCGCGAGAAACAGTTCGGGGCTCACCCATCAACGTAGGCCACATCAAATCGCTCTACGTAGCCGTCCAGGAGGTTAAACACATCCGGTTTCAACGACGTGTACATCAGCATCTGGAGAAAAATTGCATATAAATTGTTACAGTAGTAATTTTACAGGGTGGTCTTCATTAAACTATCAATTTTCAAAAACTTAACTGGCGTTATTTAAGACACATTGCGTGTAAACATATTGGCGATTGTATGTATCGAGGTACCTTGAAATCCTCGTTTATAATATCTGCTATGGTCATAGGTCGCCTCTGAACCTTCATTGCCTCAAAATGGATTTCCAGAGACCTTGTTTTCTCGTCCAGTTCCTGAAACCAATGAAAGTTTGTATACGTTACATAGTCAATGATAGACGTCAGTGGCTTGGACTTTAAAAGTAGTACACAAACATTATTGTAAACAAGCCGCCTCAGAATGTAAACATGCGACTTATAACTCGTAACTTACGGTAACATGTTAAAATGGAATTTATGTAATCTGAAATGTTTTGTAATTTACTGTGACAAGTAAGGTAAGTAAAGGGTGTTGGATGTTTCTTTACATGTTTTCCTCTGTTTCTCCCTACAAAGAGTAGGTGCTTACTCCATGGACATGGCTCCGGTCTTCCCTTCCTCCTCTCATTGGCGCGATATAACCAGATTTAGTTGAGCGTTTATAAGAACAGCTTCAAATAACACAATTTGTATTTGTCCAGCTAGCCATACATTAATTTTTTCAAAATGAGTTGCCTACATTCGACCAATTTTTTAAAACTGGTATGCACAACAATATTTATAATAAGGTTTCTGAGATAAGTAATATTACTGTGACCAGAAGATTTTTATTGTTTCTATGAAATATCTACATGAAAATTCTGCAACATATATATATATATATCCGCATTTTTAAAACTCTCGAACAGTCAAACAAGGTACCAGTATTTGATAGATTATATTTCTCCACATGATACATGGTCCCACATACGGCACATTAGTCCCATAACTAATTTTCCGCTGCGTAGGTAAATGCATGTTTTGATAACAAAAGGATATTTTTTCATAAATGTCATCACCATATAACAACTAAATGATCCAACACCCGTTCACTTCAGCCAATTATAAATTGACCAAATGCATTATTAGATAAATAAAAATCATTACTTCAATATTGCATCAGTGATAATACTAATATATACATACTGAAAATTAAGATGTTTAAAATGAGCACTTGTAACAAGTCCCATCATCAATCGGCCGTCAAATCTATGGGAAGAAAGTGTGTTTCTATTGCTCATCGTTGTTGTGCTACATCTATATTCGATTATATATGTCATATGAAATAATATCTCCTTTCACCACTGACCTTCACATCACGAGCAGTACGCAGAACACCGCCCATTGATTTGTTACACAGCCCCGTGAAATCACGACCTCATGTAAGATAATGAGACGTGGAGACGGATAATCGGTTCCGGTTATTCGACTTGATGGCTTGTTATCTTAGATATGATCACGTGCGATCACGTCGCTGTGTAAATCATCTATTGATGATGTTCCACCTTCTGCGGCTGGTAGTAAAGATCGGTGGCGAAGTGATGTTGCGCACTTACGCGATAGCACGCTATCGTATATGATTATAGGCCATGGAGACGGATGATGGAATTAACTTTGACTGATTCATGGTCAGAACTCGTACATTACTTGAGTTGCGAGTTTGTAATTAAAAAAGATCATGCAAATGATCGAAGCAATTGCACTGTCATATAAATGACCTTGAGTGACTGTTTCTGACACTGGCGGGACCGGAAGGGTTATAACTTTCGCTTAGCCCCGATGATGTCATTCATCCCGCATAAATGTATCGTAATTTGTCAAGGCGCGCGCCCAGTTTTACACGTCTATCCCCAAATTGTGCGAATGAGTGTCAGGTTGGTTAACATAGAAGACCAATATGCAGGTGTGCATGACGAGTGATTTGTTTAATACAGCATGCACTGTGACTTTGTTTCAGTGAAAGAACTTTGCGCAAGGCAAGTGTAAACCCCGCCTTAGATAGGTTGTACAAATAAATGCTTCAATCATGGTGGAATTCTAATACCCAACTACAGCGAACGACAGAAGAATGTAATAACTTATATATATAATATATTTCAAGTGAATACTAAATGTAAACCATACATTTACACGTATGTCGTGATTGATGTGTAAAATGCTTCGTCGTGCATAGATCTTTTACAAAGCAAATACTATCAACTGGGTTTGCATTACAATTACACAACCGTAAAGTGTTTAAGTAAATAACACACGACATGTGTCTTTAACATAATCTATGTGTTTAGTCACGGGTGAAAAGAAACGACACGCATATAACTATTGAACAGGTGAACATATGAAATGAGTTATTTGTGAACGAGCTAATGGGAAATAACAAATGCAACACAAGTTGATGAATCGAATTATAAATTACGTAGAGGAGTTTTAGTTCAGCTAGCATATGATCAGACCAGTAAGATGTAAATAACCGGTTCTATTCTTGTAATATAACATGTGGTGTGTCCACGCTAAGAGAAAACTGGTTCATGTAGTGATGATAGATTTATTACAGAAAATGTTTCACTTAGGTGTTGATGGTATCTTTTAACCAACATTGAATGACAAACGAACGCAGACAACGTATATGTGATAGATTCTAAGTGAAGTATAAATTGCGAACCATACCATTACGCTTGGCACGATATATGTGTGAAGTGTTCGGGGCCCCATAGCACTTTTGCAAAGCAGGTGATGTAATTCGGCTCTGCACTCCAGTTAGCAAAAATTAAACTGAATAAGTAACTGACACGCTATACGCCTCCCTATAATGCGTCATTTGCTAAAGCGCTAATGTGCAACAGTACGACTAACACAATTTAGTGAATCGAATGATAAGTTACGTCTAGGAGTTTCTGCTTAGATAACGAGCAAATGCTCAGAGAAGGTAAGTGTGAATAATGAGCGATATTGTTATAGTAACAAGCAATGTTCTTCTTTTTCGAATATGCAATGTAAGTAAGCTCTGTTTTATCTATTCATGATGACTATTAAAAGAAATCTTTGAATAACCACTGAACTTGTGCTGGATGTATCTACGTCAGTAATCAACAAGGGAACGCGTGGTGCAGATCGGACTTTTATGACACCAATCCTTCTTATGAAGTGACGTTTGGGATCTTTCGACGTGAAGATCTATGGGGTAGGCATAATTCACGCCACGACTCAGTAAGTTTATGTGGAGTCGAGCAATAACCGAATTGTCTCATCATTAACTATCTGTCTGGTGCGAGGTCCTTTGACATCGAATTTGTCACGATGTATATATAAGATGCACATCCCGCAGCTTCCGCGGTATGGCAGTCTCTGTAGTTTACCGTTACACTACCAAACAGACATACGCGCGGTCTCTGAAAACCAACGAATCGTGTCATCATCTCATTAGTCTCAATGATGGCGGCCCCTCTTCAAAATCTGGCCTTCTTTCTAACCGAGTACGTTTTCGTTCATTGCACCTGGTGACTGAAGTCTTTATAAACCCGCTGCGTACCAGAGAAATTACAAAGTTCATAACGAGAAAACATAAAATGTGACCACAATTTTAAGATATGGCAACGAAACAAACGAGTGAGGGATAATTTAACACTTGGCAATTATTTGTAACAAGTTAGAGCAGCATAAGTCGGAAAACAAAGACAGTCTCGACTTGTTTATAACAAATGATCAACCAACAAACAAGTGACAAATATGTGATAGCTGATGACCTTATTTTTATACTTATATATGTAAAGATGAGACACAGCTTGCTTGGTTCAAGTCTTTATTCAGAGTGACGATAAGTTAGGTTGTGTGAGAGTTAGACTTATAATAAAGTTCACATATAATGCATACCTACTATAAACATATAGCTTGATAAATCATGACAACATTCATTTACGAAAGCTCTGCTCGCATCCACAGGTTGTAAAGCTTAGTTAAAACTAGCTAAAACAATGTCACATGAACGTCATGTTTAAACAGACAAGACATTTCCTTTTTTCTAGGTATTGGAGAACCTAGCTGGGTCTCCTTTTTACATTTCAGGTTCTTGAAGTTGGCACCTTAGCAATGGCACTTGCTGAAAATCTGGCTGCTGTCTTTCCAAATACATTCAGCTTTTCATAGCCAAATATATACTCCTTTTCTCTTTTTGCGCTCTGCATCTGTGTAAAAAATCATATACAGGTGAGAAAAACAAAAGGCGTTGTCCAAAACTGGTGTCTTGTACAAATGAAGAACAAATGCAATAAATAATTTAATATATATGTAGCAGAATGAGCTGTCTCTCACTGACACTGCCACACTCCCACAGGCCTGTTGATCAGTGGCGATTCCCATGTTAAATTGTTGTGTATTTTAAATGTTGGTTTCCTCGACCAGATCGTTGTGATTCGTCATGATTTAGTGTTAGGAAGAATAAGTACTAAATCTCACCTGGTTTTGTATGTCTGCTATCCATTTATATTTGCTAAAAGCAGGGGTATCATCGTTTAATTCGATGCCATTGCTTGTATCTGCCGCGTTTTGTTTTGCTCGCCATGCTTGCCTTGATATGGAAGTGACGTCACAAAGTAGGTCACTGTGGAATTGTGGGGCGTAAACTGCCGTATTTAAGCCGTCGCGCGGGGTGTCTCAGCCCCTTTTCACCTTCAGTGCGTAGCTCTTGAACGACCACCCCATGGTCATTCTCGGAGCTACCTAAGGTTATTTGTTTAACTTGTAGCGGAAAACCTCGTGGTTTGCTCCCAGTTTACCAAGAACAGTGCAGGGTCTTCATTTTAGGTATGTTTCCTGTCTTCAATTTGAATTTATAAATTGGTAATTGCTATAGGGGTTTTGAGAGTATAAATATTGGAGCAGGTGTTATGTCAAATTGTTTAGTCTCTTAGTAACTCGTATAACGTCCGTAAACAGGTTCTTGTGGCGTTTTGAGCCTAAACATTTATGTATTTTCTGTAATTTACGAGGGGTTAATTGTGTTTCTGGCAGGGTAAACTCTGTTGAAGTTATTTTCATGTCACATGCATGTGCTGTGTCATGCCTCACCACATGGATGCATAGAACTAGGAGTGGCCGGCAGAATATATTATTATTGGTTTAGAGAATTGTTTTATTTTGTGAAACTGTATTGTAGCAGTGTTAATATCGTAGTTATGGTGCTATGGACGTTGTTAGGCTACCGGTTTTGAGTGTTTCACTCATGTTAAATGTGACAGATTGTGCTCGCGGGGTTGAGAGACACACACACACACGTTACTGGGGGAGGTCTTTATTAGCTGTAAGGTTGAAATGCGAGACGTTAGTGCCGGCGTGTTGCCGGCGCAATCCCCACACATAATCTGCGCGGGGTTGCTGGTCTCGCAAACAGAGTAGGGGACATTAACCAATGAAAAAGGAGATGAAAACAATGAGCCAATGAATGGAAAGGTATGGTAAACAATATTGAGTGCCCCCTAGCGAATGTATGGGTGGTAGCAATGAAAATGAAGAATGTGAATACAACTAAAATACAGAATAAGAATGGGTTTGTGAAGGGAAAATGAAGAATGAAAAAAACTGCCACATTGCCCCCTGGGTTAAAATCATGTCGTCCCTTGACATGTTGCAAGCAAGCAAACAAATCAGAGCATTTATGTGATCCTATACACTTGTCTCTTCGGAAGTTATGATACATACACACCTTAACTTCCTAAACATGAAACATACACAACCATTTAAATATTCAATTTATTCATACCACTTCCAGCATTCACACAGCATCTGTAATGCAATCAATCACACATTTCTTGGCATCAGTAATGCCTGCAATTCGATATACGGTTCACGCAAAGTAAATACATAGTAAGACATCAAACAAATATTTCCACATCGTGTGTGAACGAATCTGAAGTATTCGGAGCAATACTGGCCGCTTGGGAGACTACAAAATTCCCTGAGGTAAACCAGGCAGGAGGACGGCGTTCGCGTCCTGACCGACGTGGCAACGTCCCATCCTGCACCCTATCAGGCGGCGCTGGTTCCTGGGAGTCTCCAGCAGCAGACCGTCTTGGTGGACGACGTTCGCGCCCAGACTGACGTGGCAACACCTCGCTGCGCGCAATATCCGGCGGCACAGGTTCCTCGACGTCATGATGACGTTCTACCGCCGGTTCGGGAGGCTGGTCACTATGGAAGGAACCAGAAGCCTCCAAACTGGGGTTCTCATCGGGTATGGCGCCCGTGTGGTTGAGACGTGCATTATTTCGAGACACGTTAGGATGAGACACATATTGAAGACAAACATCACTATCGTCCCCGGGATAACAGGGTCGAGCGCGTCAGATGGTGGCCCAAAGTCCAGCAACCCAACCGGAAGTACGAGATTCCTATGCACTACCCTGGCGTTTCCTGTCCTATCTTCCTTCATCACTTTGTACACCGGAATGGTGTCATTGGGCTGGCTGATAACTTTGTAGACCTCATCAGACCAGCGATTCGCCAGTTTATGAGGGCCTTCAAAACCAGTCTGCTTGACAAGCACTCTGTCTCCTGTTGTTACTGATGCGTTTGTCAGTACATGACTATCGTCATACCCATGTTTTTGTCGACTTTGTCGCGCCTCAATTTGAGTCGCCGCAACTCGGTATGCGTAGTTCAGTCTGTCTTTCAGTCGTCTGACATATGTAAGGTAAGTTTCCGTACGTTCATTTACGTCCTCCGTGACACCGAGCGTCATGTCAACGGCAAGACGGGGTTGTCTCCCGAACATAAGAAAGAATGGGGAGAACCCTGTAGTGTCATTCTTCGTACAATTGTATGAATGTGCAAGTGGCGCGACATAGTCCTTCCAGTTGGCTTTCTTATCGCTTGATAAGGTACCCAACATGCCAAGCAATGTTGAATTAAACCTCTCGACTTGCCCATTCCCCATAGGGTGATAGGGAGTCGTTCTTGATTTGTGGATTTTACAAAGTTGGCACAATTCTGCGATAATGCGAGATTCAAAGTTGCGCCCCTGATCACTGTGGAGCCGTTCAGGAAAGCCGAAATTAGTGATAAACGTCTTGAAGAGAGCGTTTGCGGTAGTTTGAGCGGTCTGGTTTTTAGTAGGAATCGCGGTAGCGTAGCGAGTGAAATGATCGGTAATAACGAGAATGTCCTTAACCTTCCCTCCAGATTCTTCCAGGGACAGATAATCCATACAGACCAACTCTAGTGGGCGTGTTGTTTTTACATTGACCAACGGAACAGTCTGGACCTTCGATTTCCGTTTGATACAGGTCGTGCAGGTTTTTACATAATTGTCAGCATCGCGGGTCATGCCAGGCCAGTAAAATCTAGCCTGAAGCAGGTCGACAGTCCTGTCTCGGCCTAAATGGCCGACCTCGTCGTGCACACCTCTGAAAGCTAACTGGTGGAATCGTCTTGGCAGTATTAGTTGAAGAACTTCCTCTTCGTTAACTAAGCGTCGCTTAAACAATATACCGTGGCGAAAGATTTCACGTAGCGTAATAGCGTCTTAACCGCGGGATCGTCCGACTCAACAGATTCTCCTGTAAGATAATGAATGACATCCGAAATAACTGGATCTTCGGCCTGCCATTTGACCCATTCTTCTGCGCTATGGATGGCAGAGCGGTTTCTCCCAACTGATCTATCACTGTGGGATTCGTGAGCATAGTCTCCACGCCTGGAACGTGCTGGGTGTGACATATTGCGGTTGTTACGTCTGAGTTAAGGGTACATGGTATTCTGGACAATGCATCGGCATCAACATTAGTCTTTCCAGAACGATACTTCACGTCAAAGTCAAAGTTGGTGAGTTCCGCGAGCCAGCGATGACCTGTGGCATCCAGCCGGGCGGTGGTCAAGACATATGTCAGTGGGTTGTTGTCTGTAAACGCAGTAAAATGGCTGCCGTGAAGATAATCCCTAAATTTATCACATACAGACCATTTCAACGCAAGAAACCCCAGTTTGTGGGCTGGATAATTACGCTCAGAGGGTGAGAGACCCCTACTGGCGTAAGCAATGACTCTGTCGACGCCATTTTGTTCCTGATACAAAATGGCTCCCAACCCTTGAAGGCTGGCATCAGTATGCAATTTGAATGGTAGTTTAAAATTAGCAAAAGCTAAAATGGGTGTACTAGTGAGACGGTCAATTAAATCACGGAACGCATCATCTTGGGCGGTTTTCCAGTCAAAGCGAACTAAACGGCAAGCCTTCTTCACCGCAGTTTTCGCATCAGTCTGTCCCTTCAATAAGTCATATAATGGCCGTGAGATTTTGGCATAGTCCTTTACAAATTGACGGTAAAACCCGGTGAAGCCAAGGAACTTTCGGAGCTCCTGGACGTTCTGAGGTTTGGGCCAGTCTTTTACTGCAGAAGCCCTGTCACTGTCAGTTTGTACGCCTTCTGCGGATATCACGTGACCTAGGTATTTCACCTTTGGTTGAAGAAACGTGCATTTCGAGGGCTTCAGTTTGAGACCATATTGTCGTTCGAAAACTCGATCAAGACGCTCAAGATGTTCCTCTATGGTGGAGGAGAAGACGATAATGTCGTCTAGATACAAAAGACATTCCTTCAAGTGAATATCCCCCATACACCTCTCCATTAGCCGCTGAAAAGTGGCCGGAGCGTTCGTTAGCCCATATGGGACCCTATTAAACTCCCAGAAGCCAAGAGGTCCTGCCGTAAAGGCGGTCTTCTCTTTGTCACTCTCCTTAACATGTACTTGCCAATAACCAGACTTGAGGTCGAGACATGTAAAATAGCGAGCACCAGAGAGGGCCTTGAGTGTGTCATCAATACGTGGTAGTGAGTGAGCGTCTTTGATAGTCCGAGCGTTCAGTTTGCGGTAATCTATACAACATCTCAGACTCTCATCCTTCTTTCGAACTAAAACGACAGGTGGAGCAAATGGACTACTGCTGGGTCGAATAACGCCGCAGTCAAGCATGTCCTGATGCTGTTGTTTCACCTCCTCATACATGGGCGGGGGTATCCTGCGATACTTCTCCTTAAAGGGAGTTTCGTCAGTCAGTCTGATTGGATGTTCTACCGTAGACACACCACCTAAGTCAGTGTCAGTCAGGGCAAATATGTCCTTACTTTTCGTAAGTAGGTCCGATAGTTTCTGTCTATGTTCCTGATCTATCGTGTCCAAGTTAAATCTGGACAGGAAAGAGGCGGGTTCGGGCGCATCCTGATTCATATCAGTTGTCGTCGTCTGCATCTGTGCTGACACGGACTTACACTGCTGACTTACCATGCCAACAGGCGATAATTGACACAATTGAGATTTAGCAGGAATCGTAATGTCGTGCCCCGTCAGGTTATGCACTCGGATGGAAACACGTGTAGACGCTTTCGAGTAAGACTCAACGTGTTGAATAGATGGAACCAAGACGACACCATTGGGAAGAGACTGGTAATCCCCTTGTTCACTTAACGTGAGAACCTTTCCGATTCCTCCAGCGCGAACAATGCCATGGATAGTCACTTGGCAATTACCCGGGACAAGTACTTGCCTACAGCACTTAACTTCCCCAACAGTGGACTCAGGAGTATCCAGGCATTTTCGATTCTGCAATGCACGAGTCGCCACTTTCCATGAACGACTGGTTGAATCTTCAATGTCTGCTAAATGAAGGTCCGATTCAGATACACATTGCAAGACGTTTGTTCCGATAATGACCGGTACAGAACGATTGTACATGGTGTCTCCGACAACCAGTACAGGCGTGGGAATAGTCACCGATTGGTCAATCACCGTAAATTGCAAATCCAATTCTACCACACCTTGAAAGCCAAGCTGATGACCACCAGCACTTTCCACATTTAAAAAGGACGAAATAGATTCAATTTCTATGTCAGGAAAGTGGTTTTTAAGAAACCCTGTGGCCACAGTGGTTATCCAGCCACTCTCATTGGGACCTCGTTAGCCATACCAACTAGGTTAGCTTTGGATTTGAACTTCAAAACCGTGGGGCTGCTTCCTGAACACCCTCGACCTCGCCCCTGTGGGAGGGTGCATTCTCGTTTAAATGCCTGCCATCTACGTGAAACCGGGCCCTACATTTATCCTCTGGGTGACCAACACGAGCACATCGTTTACACCGTACTGAAGGAGGCTTTCTTCTCGGGCTGGAGCATTTGGGAGTTGCAGAACACTGTTTTCCCACTTCCAAAGACTGTAGTCTTTGACCCATGTCATCAACCTTTTGCATAAGCAATTCCATTTTGCGCAAAAGTTCATCAGTTGACACGCTCTGCTGGTTAACACGCGCTTTAGACTGTGTAGACGTTTGGAATTCATGCTCTACTTGTCTAACTTGTTTAAACAGATTGTCATACTTGTGTTTCCCATCAAAATAATGTCTAGTGGCTTCTTTAACATGCTGGTCTTTTAACCCCATCCAGAATTTAGTTCTCAACATGGGTTCACTTCCATCATCTGACAAGTCTCCCTGGTCTCTGATTTGAGCAAGTAACTCTTCGAGTCTACATCCCCAGGCGGAGACACTCTCACCTGGCCGCTGTTTTGAAGCATAGAATTCTTCAAATAATTGTTCTGTTGTTAGAACAACGCCAAATACAGAGTCAAACTTGGCAAAGATAGCTTTGGTTGTAACTGACTCGCCCAAGTACCGGAGTATTTTGGCTGCAGTGCCCCGCAACGATCGACGTATGGCCTGCAATACCATGGTTTGGGGATGATTCTCAACAAGGAGACAACGAACCTCATATTTCCATTCGAAGTACGACAACTCCCCCTTCCCTCCATCCCCAGAGAATATTGGTAAACGAATATCCCTGACGGGGGCTAAGACCGGAGTGGACACAAGAGATGCTTGTCCTAAATGAGGTTGATGATTTCCCTCATTAACATCAGCGTCACTATCGAGACTAGCATTATGATCAATCTCCACACCCCTATCGAAGTCTGTGGAGGGTAAAAACTCTCTAAGTAACGAAAGTCTTTCCTCTTGTGGCATTGTGGCTAAGTGTTCCTTCAAGTCAAACTCCTGTGAGTCTGGCAATTCAGACCCATCTCGCGACATTTTGAAACACAGGGGTTATACACAAGTAACCCAATCACAGAAGCAAAACTACTTCACAATCACATACCAATTTGGCAATATTGAAGATACAATTCAAAGGCAGCGAAACTAATGGTGACGTCAGTCGTACAACATCAACAATCAGCCATCTACAAGAAAATGTCAATCATACGCACGATAAACACCAAACTCGTTTTACCGAACGATTAAAGTCTCCGAGCAATCTGAAAAGGGTAATACGAGTTAAATGCAAAAAAAAAAACACACAAAAGATAATAATATCGGGTCAATTCTCGCAAGACTGCTAAAGTCAGTGTCAAATGGAAGTATGTAAATGCATTAATGATAAAATGAATGATAAAGGTGAGTGATATAGGTGAATGATAACGGTGAGTGATGTATGATGGGAAGGTAATGATATAAAGTAAACCTGCTATCCACCTAACTTAAGTAATATAGCTTAAGTAGCTTACTCGGACATGCAAGTATTAACCTTACAATGTTTTAAGTAAGAAAAAAATAATCATGCATGTAGTAAATAAAGTACTATCTATCTATCTACTAGCTATCCAATACCTAATATTAACCACGACGATTACCAAACAAATTTGAGGCTTGTCCTATTCACAACAAAGCCAAAACTACAAACGAGTAAAATCAAACTATAAACTAAAATAAGTCTTTAAACTAATTTCATTAACCCCAAACGATTTAACTATCAACTAGATAATTGTACTATTATATGCAAATAGATTAGAAGCTGATGATACAAAAATGTAAATCGAAATGAAAGGTATTACATTCTAGACAATCGATTGCCTGAAGACTACTATGTCAAGGTCAATATCATTCAAGGTCGCATACAATCAAGAAACACTGTTATGCAACAGATAATGGCAAAAAGAAATTTAAAAAACAAACTTTCACATAAATTGAAACACCTTGAAGTTGTATGATTTAGAAAATATATATGAGATAAGTAACCTGTTGAACTTAATCAACTAAATTAATCGATATATTCACAATGAGAAACAGCTGAGAAAATTCCTTCAGTGTAAGCCGGCTTTAGAAGGACTTTCCTGAGCAACCGCTCATTGTTAATAAAGTGAAACGAAGTTAAACCAATAGGTGACTATTTACGCATGCGCACTTAATGCTTTACTAAGTCAGTTACAGAATGCTAACGAAGACCTGCTTAATTCTCTCTGAAGTAGCTAGCATTAAGAGAGGATTTCACAAGCCCACATCAACATCACATAACATAACGGAGGTACCTTAATTAAATAAATAAAAAAAAACAAGCAAAAAAAATAAAAGAATCGGCCGTATAGAAAAGAAGAAATAAAGGAATGTCAACTGATCACCAAAGGAAGTAAATCAGTAAAGTTAAAGGGATACATGTATATCAAGTAAGGCCTATAAGGGATCAAGCTTAACGTACGTAATTAATGTCTCACCACGTGTATCTTGCGAGGTTCCTGCTCGGTGAGAACAGCGACGACGAGGTGATAACTTGCGGTTGTACGGTGAAGCCTTGTTGACTGCTGTCAAAAGTGTAGCTCTGCTTAACGATGGCTGGACGTACGAAGCGATGACGCGCGAAGATGCTCAAACTGACCGTTGAACAGCCCCTTGGGTATACACCTAGGGCTGCATGGCAGTGAGCATAAGCTGAGTTGTCGGTCGACGGTTCACTGACTGTTGGTCAGTGAGGTGGAGCGTGGCAGCCAGTGGCCTATTTCACGTACATAGTTTAGTCGGCTACGGGGGGTTAGTCGTCTAACGCTAGTCGACTAAAGACAAAAACGCATTTCACGAAGCGTTTAGTCGAATAAGGTTAGTCGACTAAGCTTAGCCTGCTAACGAGGAGGCTAAGGATCCTCGTAGCCGTCTAAACAAGCAGACGACAGTGTTTTTCAACATGGCAGCACCTCCAATCATGAGAGAAGGCTTCCGAAGAGCCATGCGGCGCGAGCGAGTTTTTCGGGACCGTGAAAATCCTGTGGATTTCTTTCAAGACACAGCCTTGTTTGCTCGCTATCGGTTTAACAGGCGAAACATTTTTTTCATCCTAAGTTTGATTGAAGAAAGGATCGCACACCAAACCCGACGGGCTATGTCCTTGCCAGCTTTATTTCAGTTACTGATTTGTCTACGTTTCCTGGGATGCGGCTCTTTTTTAACTGTTGTTGGGGACACCATCCCACGGGTGTCGGCGGCTACCGTTTGCCGGTGTGTGAGAACGGTGTGTTTGGCCCTGCAGGCAATCATGCCAGAAGTAATCCAAAGACCCCAAGGACAACGCCTTCTGCATGTGAAGCAAGGATTTAGCGAAATTGCAGGTCAGTCTACTAATTGTCTCACTGTATTGTATAGAGCAAGCTTAGACGTAAAGTCCTAAGTTACCAACCTGTAGATCTACGTGATCTCTCAAGGAATGAAATAATCCTGCTCAGTTATAAATATCCTTGTCTATCCCACTGGCACTGCATTTGACAGTGTTTACACTTCACATTTGACTTGAGGCAGCTGGGAGCCTACTAACTGAATGCGGTCAGTAACAAAGCCAGCCCAAGGCATTCATGTTGGCGCGCGCGAACAAGAAACAATGTTGCATCTAACTGTCAGTTCGCGGGCGGCTACTCCATAATAAATTGGTAAATGGGTTGTTGGCAAAACGCAGGACTCATGAGTGCAGACTGTTCAATTTAAAAGCGATAGTTTTGATGATAACTGTGGCGAAAAACTCCTGCTTTCCAATAATCTTCAGCTTAACAGGTGTCCCTTTATTGTACGTAATATATATTGCTAGATCTAATATTTATACGAAAATATCATTTTCCAGATGACCAAATATGATTGGGTTCATTACAGGCATGCCCAACGTGATCGGGGCGATTGATTGTACACATGTACCGATCATAGCACCAAGCGGGGACAGAGAGCCGGACTTCGTCAACCGGAAAGGTGTCCATAGCATGAATGTACAAGTAAGCATTTTCCTTTTGTATTTAACTCGGCAAGCTATTTCATAATAAACCGAAATGTTTTAACCCATTGCATTAATTATCTCTTCATTATGCTACCATAAAATCTTATTAATTTTAAGTAAAGTTCCACATAGTTTATATGTAGTAAAAATAGTAATTGGCGCCGAATTTACAACTCTTATTTTCTTAATTTGTCAAAGTTTATCAATAAATTTATCTTAAGTCTACGAGGCACAACAAGGTAGATAAGCTTGGAAAGTGATTTTACTGCATATAAAAGAAGAAAGTCATTTGTACAAGGTTACCTAATCTTTTACTCTTTCAGGCATATCAATTTTATGTGCAAATAAACAATTAATCGCCAATTTCACTTGATGAATAAAAAAAATTATCTACCATTTTAGAGCAGCAATTTAGCAGTAATATGTATGTTGCAGGCCGTATGTGACCACAAATACTTGCTAGTTAATGCCGTAATCCGCTGGCCTGGCTCTGTCCATGACTCGAGGATATTCCGAGAGTCAGCCATTGGCAGACAGTTCGAGCAAGGTACTTTATTTACCTAAAAAAGTTATTTAACTTTGAAATGAAGGCAACATTCTGTTTATTGAAAAAAAATCAAATAATCAAACGTAATGAGGTGCATGTCTTTTCTTTATTATAATCTATGCCACCTAACTTTTAAATAAAACCCAAACAATAAACTCCTTGACATCAGGATTCAGGCTTCTGCATCTGAAACATATGACACAAATCATACTTTATTATTATATTTATTATGTTCACGTATGTAAAGGTAAATCTGAACCTATCAGGCTAAATTCTTATCTATCCAAGCTAAAATATCACATAACAAACGAACAGTGTATCTTGTGTAAAAAAAAGTCAGTTGAAGGTATTCATGTCTCGATGGGAGAAATTTGTATTTTTTATATCCTTATTGCCGTGTTTTGTGTTAATGTATTGCCACAACCTATTTTATGCCTTTAACGCATCAAGGAAATAAAAAAAATAACTGTTTTGAAGTTATTGAAAACTACGATATTGATATTAATACATTTTCATTCCATTTCAGACCCACCGAATGGCATCCTGCTGGGTGACTCTGGATACCCATGCAAAAATTATTTATTAACTCCATTTTTTGACCCCACGGAACCCCACCAAGTTAATTTCAACAAAGCCCATTGCCAAACACGTGTGCGCATTGAGCAAACGTTTGGAATAGTTAAGAACCGCTTCCCATGTCTTAGGTTTCTTCGAGTGACTCCAGAACGTTCTGTTACAGTAATATCCGCTTGTTTTGTCTTGCACAATATCGCTTGTTTACGTAATGACATTAGGTTTGACGAGGACATTGATGTGGAAGGGGATGCGCAGCTGCCGCCCGAAAACAACAATATTAATGACGGTGCTGCGTTCCGTGCACACATCGCCCGTACATATTTCAGTTGATTCAGTTAAGTCAATAAGTTGATGATTAACAAGACAATATTTTCTGTATATATACATCTATATAAAGCTGATATTACCTACTATTCTCATAACTAACTGGTTGAGCGCCTTTCATTGTGTATTTTAACTTTTACCTGGTTCAATCAATCCAAGGTCCCTTCTGAGGACCTTGGCCTTCAGCAAGCACAGCTCTTCCTGTGCCCTCGCTGTCCTCGTCGCCTGCTTAAGGTAGATAGACCACTCTTCGTTTAGGTCGGCAGTCTTCCTTTTTCTGGGCCTTTCCACCTGTGAAATGAAATATTATAAAACCAAATTGTATATTGTAGGGGAACCGTAGTGGGGAGGGCGTAGTGGAGATGCGGGTCTGGTAGCTGGGTAAGGCACACGCGGGGAGAGGGGTCCAGCGGGAAAGGTCGCCCAGTACGAGGATCGGGGTGGGGTGGAGCGACCGCGGGATGTAGCCAGGGTACTCCCGGGGGGGGGGGCAGAAGCTCTGCCGGTGCCAGGGTGTTCCAGGGGGGTGGGACGGGCCCCGCGAGGTTAAACGTAGCGGGATGGTGCCAGGGTGTCCCCAGGACAGACAGAGAGACCGGGGGGGGGGGGGGGGTGACAAGGATCAGACAGAGACAGGGAATATCAGAGACAGTCAGGAGAGCGCATGGATTGGTGTAAAGAAAATAAACTCAAGAAAAATGGACTACGTTGTTGCATCTGTTTGTTAGAGTGGTGTCGCGAGCGAAAGGTGTCCGAATAACGAAACCTTACAATATATACATCTATATAATATACATAGGTCTATATAATATATATAGTATAATTATATTATGATATATGTTTTATATGTATACATATATGTATAATATGTATATATGTACAACAATTTTATAAATCAACCATACCCTAAGATATCAGTGCATCATGACACGCAGTTTCCTATTTAATTAAAATATGTATCATGTATATGAATCAACTATATGAATATCATATAAAGGCATCATTGATATTTACACCTTTAAATATAGCAGTTTCTTGTTCAAGGCAAATTGATAGAGACCTTTGTGTAATATGTCACACCTTAGTCACGGTCGGCAGTGCACTGGCGCCCGCATCCTCCTCCTCCTTCTCCTCCTCCTGCTGCTGCCCCTCATCCTCCTGACTTTCCTGGAGGCACTTCTGCAGCACGCTCCCTACTTGGGGCTGCCAGCCGAGCGAGGATGGGGGTGGAGCGACGGGGCATGTCTGGGCGCCACGGACCCCCAAGCTTAACATGCCTTAGTTGTCTGAATATATAAAGACAAACTAGGAATTTTAGTATGAATAGCCCGTGTTTTCAGTCGAGAATATTTAAGATTAGTAAACTTATAGTCGTTTTAAGTTGAAAGATCGTCGACTAATTATCGTCTTGCATAAGTCAAGACGTGGCTACTAACCGATGTGGATTGGCAAGTCAAGAACTTGCGCCGCCGCTGTGGGTGCCACTTCCTCAGCGGTGTCGACGCCGTCGACCAACCCGTCGAGCACCGGTCTGCCGTGCAAGCCGGCAAGCACCAGCTCCTCTGCCGCAGTGAGGGGTGGCTCCTGCTTCCCACCGCCGGTTTTGGGGTGCTTCGCCGCATCAGCTCTTTTTTTCGCTGCAGTGTATAACATGATCACTTTGTCATAACTGTCACAAGCATAGTTTTTTTTTATTAGGGGGTAAGGGGCGGTTAAGGTACTCACAAATGTTTCAAATGTTTTGTTAAACATACAGTAGGCCTAACATCTATCACTCAGTATGCAGCATGGCCTAGCTCTTGAATAAAACATTTAAACATTAAATATGTGTACACTTATGATTAACCATCAATCCGTCCATATGCACTGCAAACATACCTGATTGTAAAATATTCTTGTATTTCTTCCTCGCTTCCTCTCCACTTCTCTTCACCTGAGTGTAGTTTCTACAATGCCAAAGCAATAAAATCTTAAACACGTCGATTTTGAACAAAGTACTTATATATATATATATGTACCATGTCTAATGCGATATTTTAACTAGATCTACTTGTGAAAAATAAAATCAACATATGGTACCATTTCTCTATCTCTACATTAAAGAACAGATTATACAAGTATTTTTTGTATATAAGCTTATTTGTATATTTATGCTGTTCGATGAATACATGAGAGTATTTTTTGGTACATGTATGATATCCTCTTTGAACTGATATTTTAGGCCGAGGGCTAAATGAACATGAAGTATATAGGAGGTGGTGGGTGCAAGGGTTATTTCTGTTCCTCGGGAATGGGCTTTTCATTTCATCATGAACAGGGAAAGAGGAAAATAATTCTTGAACTGGGAATGAGGTATATTAGCCGACACAGCCGTGATCAAGGATTTTCATTAAACGTTAACTGGGAATTTTAATATTCAATAGCCTTGAATGGGGATTAATTTCGTATCCGCCCCGTTCTTTACATGGGGGAATGCTAATTTGTTGTGACGTGGGAATACACTTAAATAAAATTATTCTTTGTGATCTTGGGGCACGACCCCCCCCCCCCCCTATATACCCCTACTAGCTACACGTCGTCTTGCATAAGTCTTGCCCCACCTGCGCATCGGAGTCCACGCGCCCGAAGGAGCTATGCATTTTGGGTGGAACATTTTCAAGGGGCCCACACCGAAATTCCCACCCAAAATTTAGACATGTAGTGACCCCCCCCCCCCCCCCCCCCGCCTCCCGGCAGACAGTTGGAGAAAGGCGCTATTATTACGTCAGTGATTGTTGAGCGCATGCAAGATTACAACCTTGAACTTGGAATGTCAACTAAACTTTGTTTCAGATTTGCATACTTACGCGTTCAAGGCGTCTGCAGCCTCTTGCCAGGCTGCCTGCTTGTGTTTTTTGGTCAGTCCTGGCGAAAATTTTCCCTCTATGACAGCTTTTCTTTTTTGCACTTCCGTCACCAAAAACAGCTCTTCGTTTATCGTAAAATTTGGTTTGCGTGCTTCAGCCATGGTTGAAAAAGAAGTTGTTTCTTAGCAGACGACAATCGCACAAACACGGAATCCCCACGGGGGATTCCCCGCGCAACCCCTAGCAACGGGGTTAATCGACTACGCTTAGTCGTCTACGGTAAGCCGGCTAACAAAAACGTTCGTGAAACGGCTTAGACGGCTAGAAGCTTAGACGGCTTACCGTAGACGGCTAAGGAGAGCTAGACGGCTAAGAGCTGACAGATGTACGTGAAATAGGCCACAGGTCTTGGTCGGATGACCGGCCGGTGGGTTCTCCACGGATGAATGGCTGCCCTCAGTACAGCCACAGGGACGTTCTGGTCGATCGGGTGAAAGCTGTTGGGTGGGGTGAAATGTCTCTCTCACAACGGAGTGTCAGCATGGAGAAATATTCTTTGTGTCATAAAAAAGGATAACATCGCATTACAAACGTAAGTTTGGTATCATTAAAATGGTCTAGTGTTGCTTTTTCACGTCAGGAATTTTGAGAGTGATCGAGGCAAATTCGCGGAAAATATAGGCCGAAACGTGTGTCTACGGCATTTATGACTTTGACTTTAAACTACTTTAAAGACAATTTAGAAATGACTAAGAATTGTATCAGAAAGTGTCTTCACAATAATAGTAAGCTTAACCTATATTTATAGGATATAAGAAAGGATGCTAGCAATCTAGAAACACTGAGAAAAGAAAGGTAGGTTTTGCCGCACCAAAATATTTGAGCGATAATGGGGGACAAAATCTTTACACTTTAAAGGGGATTATGGACATGAAGGAACTTAAATTCGAGGCAAATAAATGCTCAAAACTTTTGTCTTTGTAAAACTTTATCAACTTATACACTGTTATTGGCGGATAGACGCGTCCGTTGTCACAGCGCAGATAAAAATGCCTCTAATGCATTCATTTGTTTACCTGATCGTCTGCCATGGTTGTCAAGTGTGTATCATAAATAGTGTCCTCTGCGACAAATAAAAATATCGTCCCCTCTCGAAGTTACGAGCAGTCGGTTCGCTCGCAAACTCGGTTACGAGTTCTTAGTGAAACGCTTTTCATCGTGCTCGTAACCTAAAATCGGAGTTCTCGAGGTTACGAGATCATATCTTAGTGAAACGATCCTCTGTTAACATTTTGAGTGCAATTCAAATATGGTGATCGTAGATGTCGTTTTCATGTTTCGTTACTCTAGAAAGTTAATACAAGCTCATGCTCTTTCAGGTAAATCAACAGCAGACAAAATAAATTTATCTCTTAATTGCGTTTCAATATACGTTCTCGTTCATTGGTCATGGATAAAAACAATAGAAAGTCGTTTTTTATTTTCTTTCTGTGTTCGAGTTCGTATACATACGCCATGTGAGCGGTGAAATAAACGAACATTCACTTGACTTGACTTTGTGCAGGTCTGAAATTCGCTTAACCATTGATAGACAGTACCAAAAGTCGCTATAACCTTCACAGTTTTCCATTTATTCATGCTGCAAATTGCTTCACGCATTATGCCTTGGTACCTTGTATGCCGTGTTTAAATTTACCTATCTACCGAATAGTTTCTCTGCAAAAAATTAAGATTTTTCGGTCAAATGACTCCTCTAATTTTCCAAGAAGGGGACATATCAGACAAATTACGCTTACCATAGGACATGACATCAATTAGTATTTGGCGGTCTAATGACTATATTGATCAAGGTCACGCACCCAAGGTCAAGGTTACAAAACTTGTTTTCCAGTGTAAGTCCCTTAATATTGGGTCTATAGATTGCGGTTTCTTTCAGACTATTCTTCAAAGACTTTTGCAAAGGAAGTGTGGTCTCAGATTCCACCATTTATGGTTTTCCAGCTATTGGATGGTTAAATTTGACCCGAATACAAATGGAGCAAAATCGCTGTGCCTACATCAATGCAGATAGACTTCCTGTATGTCGTGGAATAGGTACCAATATTACTGACATTATGTGTGCCAAATACCATTCAAATCAGACCAGTGCTTTGCTCGCAAAACAAAAAAGCAAAAAATTTTAACATGGTCGATCCCATTATAAAGCTTTGATATACGCCAAATGACTCACAGCGCGCTGACATTTTGGCCTATACTCTACCAGTAATGCATGTACATAGTCGGCACTCGCTATATATATTCCAGTTGCACTTATCCCCAGATTTTCGTCTCCCTTCTCAAGCTACGCTTGACGTTCTCGTTAAGACGAAAATCGTAGATGTGTCGAAAATCGTAGATGTGTCGGTGTGTTCGGTTTGTTATGACGAAAATTGAAATTTTCAATTTTCGGAATATGTCAGTTGGTCGTGTTTGTTTGTATGTATGTATGTCTGTCCCACTCGAAAACGGGAAGTCTCTTTGTGGCCTAGCTGCTGCATGTATCGTTTCGCAATCTTTAACATCTAATAGCTAGCTAATAGGGCTACAACATTCTCGTCACGCAGGTCGAAAGGTCAAAGGTCAAGGTCACAGCGATTTTTTGAAAAAATAACTAAAAACGCTTATATCTCCGTTAATATTAAAGCTAGAGATCTCGGATTAGTTTCAGAATGTGCCCCTCTTTCAGGTGCAGTTTTCACTTTTTGATGCGTAATACTCATTTTCGAGAAAAATGAGGTAATAGGTTTTGCGGAAAACGCACTAAATGACCTCTGTCAGTTTTTTCGCTTTTCGGTACATTTACCATCAAGCTATCGCTATGATGTTCAAATATGTCATAGAAATATGAATTGAGATGAGTTGTGTCAAATCTTTGAGTTTCCTGATACGTCACGTGACGTCACGATGACGTCACTTTCAGTACTTACAAAAAATCATCAAAAATCAGAAAAAAATCACAAAAATGCGAGAGTAGCATTATATTGTAGGAAAAGTAGTTCCTCGTATAGCTACAAACCAAAAACAATACGTTCCTATCTTACTTCCGGTTCCAGGGCCGGGGGAATTTCTCTATGGGACTTCCCATATTAAAAGGGCTCTATCTTTAGGCTGGGAAAAAATGTTTTGTCGCGTATGTCGCAAGTGCCTCTAGAAAACAACACCGGGATTTTTGTCTTAGTTAAACATGATACCTAGTAGCAACAGTGCTTATCATATGCAATTGGAGAACAAAGTGACGTCACAGGATTTTTTTGAAATTTGGCCCATGGTAAAAGATACGGCTTTTTGGTGTTAGCAGAGGCTCCCACGGGTGTCCTATTCAAGCCATCACTCAATGCTTGCATCTGTGGAGGGATAATACTAAGCTGAGTCATAATCTGTCAACGTGGTACCATAGCCACATTACTCTTCGGTATATAGTCGAAATCGTTTAACATGGGATCCTATGGGGAAAAATGAACTTGATCGAACATGACCTACTTCCGCTCAAGCTATTTCAGTCTCCTTCGCCACACAGTGAGGTAATATAATCTTAAAGCAAGTTATAAGAAAAACACGGCAATCTCTGTATTACTTTTTGTTTCCATGGCAACGAAGCCACTGGCCTAATGATAAACATACAGATTCTTGCCATTGAAAGAAAAATCGTCAAAAATCATATAAAAATGCTAAAATTGTATTCTTTTCGCCAACTAGTTACCAATAAGCATCTTCAGATCACTTAGTGCTTTAATTAGGCGGGTCTTGTCTAGTAATGGTGCTAGAGCGCTCCGAAGTGGGACGACACCTTCGAGGGGCCGCCAATGATGAGTGAATGGAGATTGTGTCCATCTTGAAAAAAATCGTCAAAACTCAGAAAAACAAGCTACAGCTGTGATATTTACGTCAAATGGTAGGGAACATTGATGGTCAGAAAAATAGTAAAAGAAACAAATTAGTTGCTATATCACTTCGCTTACAGTGTTCTTTGTTCTTGTCGTCGGTCTCCGTGTTTCCGCAATGATAAGCTAATGCAATTTTTGACCATTTCGCCAAGCCATAGCTGAAGGACTAATCTTACTATCGGCTAGCTCTTTAATCGAATAAGTTGTGGCAGTAAAGCTTGGCATATTGCCGCTTGGACATTGTCGTGCGTCACGTCATAACGTCACCATGACGTCATGACGTCACATATCTTACGTAGGCTATTACTCAGCTATTACAAGGTATGGCGACTTTCGGGTTGCTTGACGTTGCAGGTCGTGTTCAGGGACATTTTGTGCCGTGTGTAACTTGTTTGGCGCAGGGGATAAGTATGCGTCAAAAATGACGTCATAGCTAACGTGCTCCTACGACATGTTGGGTTTGCTTTATTTTCAGCCACTTTGGCAATAGCTGTCATAGCCCGAGTTGATACGTAGGTATATTAAAGAAATAGAAGCCATCTTAAGCATTTTCGCAAACGTCAAATGACGTCATGTCGCGTCACGATGACGTATTATTAGATAACAAGTAAAATTCGTAGCACCATTCATAATGAGTTAAGCAATCGCTTTTGAGAAAATTTCATGTTCACTTAAACTCCAATATGGCATTAAATTCTTGGGCGGAAGATTCCTCACATGACGCGATTGTCACGTCATCGGCACAAGCGACGGTTTTACCTGTAATTCCGTTAATATCGGTTAATTGCTCATTGCACACTGCTCAAAATAGAGCCTGCGGTGCGCACGTTGTCGGATGAATGCGCTATTTCGCTCAAATTTCCCGTTATACGCGCTGTTTAGCCCAAATTGTCCCGTATACGCGCTGTTTATCCAAAATTGCCCCCTATAGGCGCTGTTCAGCTCAAATTGCCGGGTATATTCGCTATTTAGCATAAATTGCGCGTTACATGCGCTTTATAACCGACAATTACCGCTGCATGCGCAATTGAGCCCAAATTGTCCGTGATACGCGCAATTTAGCCCAAATTGCCCGTTATACGCGTTGTTTAACCCAAATTGCCCCTTAGATACCCAGTGTACCTCAAATTTCCTGTTATACTTGCTATTTAGCCCAAATTGCCAGTTATGTGCGATATTTAGCGCAAATTGCCCGCTAAAAGCTCTATTTTGCGAACAGAAGCTCCATTTTGCTAACAGAAAGCTCTATTTTGTCAACAGAAAGCTCTGTTTTCTCAACAGAAAGCTCTATTGGGCATAAGTTGCTCTTCCAGGCTGCCAGCTACGCTGAATTGCCCTCTGAAGGCTATATTTGGCCCGCCGAAAGCTCTATTTACCTCAAATTATGGCTTAAAAGCTCTGTTTGGGCCAAATTGTGTGTGTAATGGCCTACTTAGCCAAATTTACTCACTAAAACTCTATTTTGCCCGCTGAAACCTCTATTTGACCCAAATTGTCAACTGAAGGCACTAATTGACCCCTGATACCCCAATTTGACCCCTCAGATCCAGATTTGACCTTTGAGATGCAGATTTGACCCCTCAAATCCAGATTTGTTCTTTGAGATCCACTAGCGTCCATACGGTGAGGCGGCTACAATATCCATCAAATGCTTACCATGTGCATGAAAGCAATGAAAGATACAATGTTACATATTTATTATCATAAACAAATATTATACATACATACATACATACATAACATACATAAGGCCTACGACGGCATTTCTCTATGGGAATTCCCATGTTAAAGCCGTTCATCGTGCTCGCTCTTATGCTGGGACAAATGTGTTGTCGCGTACTTCACATGACTGTCTCTTCGTCAAATAGTACCAGGATTTGTCCCTTGGTTAAAGATGGTAACCTATAGCCACAGTGCTTAACAAAATGACGCCCTGAAGCCGAATCATTGTTTTGATTTAAATTTTGATCAGAAAAACGAAAAAAAAATAAAAAATTGCATGCACCTAGTCGGGATCGAACGCGCGACCTTTGGATTCGAAGTCCAACACTATACCCACTGAGCCAGCCAGACAGCTTTAGCGTTGGAGCGTCGCATGTGATTCATGTCCAAATGCCGAGTCGCGCAGTTTCACGCGTTGACAATATTCGTAAACGCATAGCTTTCAAAATGTAGTTTTCCCCACAATATTCTCATATCGGCCTTCCATAAGGTCTACCGCATCACCCCACGCTTCCGCCTCAATCTTTATATCGACTCAAACCCCAACGAAACATGTTCACGGTGATACTTCGACGTGTGGTGGCAAGTGTTAATGCTTCAAACCCAGCTCTAAACGAACCCGTCATTAGGTAATTAGGCAATGAAAACGGAACTATTGGCGGGTATATAGCATTACTCCGCGGTAATTAGGTACTATGCAAAGCCATACGCACCATTGCATATCAAAAATTCAAAATCACCAGCCTGTCACTATTGGTACTTACCAAAAATCGAAAAAAAAATCGGGAAAAAATCATAAAAATACAGGAGTAGCGTCATTTTGTGCCCAAAGTTGTTCCTCGTATAGCTGCAAAGTAAAAACGATACGTTCCTATCTTACTTTCGGTTCCAGGGCCGACGGCATTTCTCTATGGGACTTTTGTGGCGTTTCGACGTTCAAAGGGCCATAACTCGGTTAATAGTTGAGCTAGGCAACCCAGATTTGGCATGAAGCAAGAGAGAGATGGCGGGTTGAACAGCGAAAATCGCGATAGAATTGCTCTAGGACGCTTAGTTTGACCGCTAGAGCGCTCGCAAGAGTTACACCCCCCTTTGCCGAGGCTCCCATTATGAGTGAACGGCGATATCGACCGGCACTCCTTACTCGTCGATGGCCGCCGTTCGCTTAATAGCGACGCTAGAGAGTCGGGACTGGTTTGCAAAATACACGCTCTCTGATCCAAAGTCGATTTTCGTCATCATCAGTGTCCTCACTGACTTCTTGGTTCTTTGTCGGTCTTCCCGTCCAAAAGGCGTGTATGTCTGTCTCACTCGAGAATTGCAAGTCTCATTGCGTCCTACCAACCGTATACATTAATTCGCATTAATTTGTGCCTGATAGCTTGGCGATAGGGCTACGATATACTCATCACGCAGATCGAAAGGTCAAAGGTCAAGGTCACAGCGATGTTTTGACAAAAATCATTGAACACGCTTATATCTCCGTTAATATTAAAGCTAAAGATCTCTGGTCAGTTTCAGAATGTGCTACTAATTAGGGCGCAGTTTTCATGTATTGTTCACTTTTTGATGCGTATATTCATTTTCGAGTAATATGAGCTCAGATGTTTTGAGGAAAACGCACTAAATGACCTCTGTCAGTGTTTTCGCCTGATGACCCATTTACCTTCAAGTTATCGCTATAACGTTCTAATATGTCATAGAAATATGAACTGAGATGATTTGTGTCGAATCTTAGAGTGTTTTGATACGTCACGTGACGTCACGATGACGTCACTTTTGGTACTTACCAAAAATCTGAAAAAATCTGAAAAAATTCATAAAAATACAGGAGTAGCGCCATTTTGTAGAGAAAGTGGTGCCCCGTATAGCTGCAAAGTAAAAACGATACGTTCCTATCTTACTTCCGGTTCCAGGGCCGACGGCATTTCTCTATGGGACTTTTGTGGCGTTTTCAGTTCAAAGGGCCATAACTCGGTTAATATTTGAGCTAGGCAACCCAGATTTGACATGAAGCGAGAGAGAGATGTCGGCTTATCTATCTCACCAGATTTGCACTAGGACGCTTAGTTTGGCCGCTAGAGCGCTCGCAAGAGTTGCACCCCCCTTTGCTGAGGCTCCTATTATGAGTGAATAGCGATATCGACCGGCACTCCTTACTCGTCGATGGCCGCCGTTCGCTTAATAGCGACGCTAGAGAGTCGGGACTGGTCGCAAAGTACACGCCCTTTGACCCAAAGTCGATTTTCGTCATCATCAGTGTCCTCACTGACTTCTTGTCTGTGTGTCTGTCTGTCTGTGTGTGTGTCTGTCTGTCTGTCGGAGCATTATCTGTCGAATGACTAAAGATATCGTTCTCTTCTTTTACCAAAACATTCCGGCAGCCAATCGACAGGTCAAGTTCGTAGATGGACAATATAACTCAAAGGTCAACGTCACGATGACGTCATACGTCCAAAACACATTTTCCGCTCTAGCTCTCTTAATATTGCAGCTAGAGAGCCGCAATTAGTGTCAAAATACTCAGCTCCTCAAAGTTTTTCTCGTTACTGACATCAGATTTGATGTAGGATGAAAAGTTTTCGCGCCACGGGCTCTTGAAAATTGACAACTTTGGATTTTTTTTTTTTTTTTTACAAAGTTTGAGATATCGACTTCTCCTTCTGCATAGATAATGCCACGGCCTACCGTCAGACCAAGTTTGTAGATGGGCAATCTAGGTCAAAGGTCAAGGTCACAGGAATTTTTCACATTTCGCTTAATCATTGAAAGATAGGACCAAAAATCGGAAAAATCACTACTACTGTCTTAGTTTTCATCTAATGACGCTCACCATTATTTCTGTTATTGGGCCCATAGGTACGTTATATATCGTCTCAAAATTGTAAAAATCGCCCGAATAGTTTTCCCGCTAAAAATTCCCAAAGTTTAACATGGGATCCTACGGCAGCATTTTGGCGGGAAAGTGGTCTCAATTTCTCCGTGAAGGGCACAAGTGAGACAAACGTCACCTGGCGTGATACATGACATTAGTAATTGGGCACGAATAACTATATTGGTCAAGGTCACGCTTCCAAGGTCAAGGTCGCAGCACGGTCAAGGACACGAAACATGTGTTCCCGCGTAACTTCGTTAATATCGCGTCTAGAGATTCGTTGTTTGTTGGAGAGTATTCTGCGGAGAGAGGCGGACACGCATGACTGGCTCAAATGTTTCCGGATACTGAACGATTTTCGAGTAATCGGCCAATCTATATTCAGCGTACGTGTCAAGTGGCGTTTTAAACTTTGCAAGGCCATAACTCGGTTAATATTTGAGATAGGGAGCCCAGATTTGGCATGAATGGAGAGAGAAATGTGAGCTAGACTTATGAAAACCACCTCAGAAATGTTCTAGGACGCTTAGTTTGGCCGCTAGAGCGCTCACAAGAGGTGCACCCCCCTCCATGCCGACGCTCCCATTATGAGTCAACGGCGATATGGACCGGCACTCTTTCGGGGTTGCGATGGCCGCCGTTCGCTTAATAGCGACGCTAGAGAGTCGGGATTAGTTGCAAACGACGGGCAAACGTCGACTTGGATATGGAAACCGCCTTCACATTTTGCCTATCACGCATAGTTTTCCCGCTAAAAATTCCCAAAGTTTAACATGGGACCCTACGGGAGCATTTTGGCGGGAAAATGACCTCCCCAATTTCTCCATGAAGGGGACATCTCAGACAAACGACACCTTGCGTGAAACATGACAGTAGTATTTGGGCGGAAAGTACTATATTGATCAAGGTTACGCTTCCAAGGTCAAAGTCACGGCAATGTCAAGGTCACGACAAGGTCAAGTTCAAGGTCACGAAATATGTTTTCGCGCGTAACTCCGTATTTTAATATAAGCGTAACTTAATATTGGGTCTACAGATCCACGGTTTGTTTCAGAGTATTCTTCAGAGACAGGCGCAAAAGTAATTTGCCCTCAGATTTCACCTCACATTTATAGTTTTGGAATTATTGGATCATCAAATTGTAACCTAATAAAAATTACCTATATGTGGTGCAATATGTACCAATATTACTAATATCATGTGTGCTAAATTCCAACGAAATCGAACCAGCAGTTTGGACGCAAAGAAATAATCAAACATTAACATGGCCAATCCCATTATAAAGATATGACGCGTGGGTACGCAATGACGTTTCGGCCTATCCCCCAATGTTGTCGCTAGCCCTTTGCAATTTTATTGTCAAAAAGGGACGCCAGCAGGCCGAATGTTTCATCAACCGAAATGTGTTTCCAGCATAAAAACGAAAAAAAACACACAAAAAACAGCATCCTGCTAGGTTTGAACCCAACCTTCGTACACAAAGCCGAAAGCCTTATCCACTACGCCAAAGTGGCGTGTCGCGCATGAAGGCTACTGTTTCAGAACTCGCCAAACCCGCTCGATCAGTCATTTTTCATACGAAATCCAGCAATCGGTGTTTCATAGGCTCGACCGAATTAATTTCCTCCATTTAGGCTGGAAAACGACCTAATTTCTCAATGTGAAGGGGACAAATCAGACAACCGACGCCTTGCGTAAGACATGACATTAGTACTTGGGGTCGGATGACCATATTGATCAAGGTTCAGGTCACAGCAAGGTCAAATGCACGGAACAAGTTTTCCCGTATAACTCGTTAATATTAAGTCTAGATGTCCGCGGTTTGTTTGAAAGTATTCTTCAGAGAGACCTGGAAACAGCGTACGTATTGGCTCAGATTTACTCGGGTACTGAAAGTTTTTCGAGTAATTGACCAATGAATTTTGGTGTCATTAAAATTGTAAGCAATCGCTGGGACTAAATGAATGCAGGTAGATGACCCACATCTAACGGGTTAATCGGGATACTGGGGCCGGGTCCGATCCGGATCTGAATGATCAGATATGGCCGGATCAGTAGGGTCTAATCAGGATCTGAGGGGTCAATCCGGTCACTATAGGGATGAGGTAAAATCCGAATCTGAAAGATCACATCCGGATCCTGGGAGTCAATTCCGGACACGGGTTTTCCCGCGTAACTCCGTTAATATTGGGTTTAGAGAGCTACCGTGTCTTTGAGTGTATTCTTTAGAGAGAGCCTGAAAAGAAGGGTTGGCTCAATTATTTTTTTCCGGATACGCATATGTGGTGGAATATGTACCAATGTTAGTGGCATCATGCGTGCCAAATGGCGTCGAAATCGAACCAGTAATTTGGACGCAAAAAAATAATCCAACTTTAACATCGCCAATCTCATTCTAAAGCCTCGATCACTGGCGGCGCGGTGACATCATACGTTAAAACATTTAATATTACAGTTAGAGACGCAATTAGTGCCAAAATACTCAGCTCCTCATTATCTTTCATCAAATTTGACGTAGGATGAAAAAATTTCTCGCTACGGGCTCTTAATGAAAATTTGGAACTATGATTTCGTTGCCTTATATTCGTTGCTTGCCATTAACAAAAATCCAGTCGCAATATAAACAACACTCATGACTACCCTTAAGGGTGTTATTGTCAACCAATCTGAGCACCTATGTGTCATCACATACTGGTAGAATACGACTGGATTCTGCATTGCTTGTGCCCACTTCAGGCCAAAATCGTCACTTCAGCTGTTACTCGGGTTAATTTCGGCGCGTTGGATGTCATTTCGGCGTTTTATATTTGCCCGACAATCGATTACGTCATCCATCAGCCATCTTTCTTCGTGCGGCGCGTTTGCTTTCGCGAGTTAGTAGTTTCCTCCGTGTGATTTCTAGTGATCCGCAACAACATACTGCTTATTTATCCTGTGAATATTTGTGAGTATATCTAGTAGATACTGATTTGTTCACTTTTGTCCCCATCCGTGACTTTATCTGTTTAGATCTATAAGCTTACTGTTGATTCAAGGAGAATGGCTAGGCCTAAATGGACAAATAAAATTAAAGACCACGCAAGGTCTAACACAAGTAACAGTAACATAGACTAGTGCTAAATCACCCTGGCCACTGTTGTGTACACAACACTGTCAACATTGTACACAACAGGGGCCAGGGTGATTTAGCACTAAAGTCAAAGTCATAAATGCCGTAGACACACGTTTCGGCCCATATTTTCCGCGTTTTCCGCGCGATCGCTCTCGAAATCCCTGACGTGAGAAAGCAACACTAGACCATTTGAATGATACCAAACTTACGTTTGTACTGCGATGTTATCCTTTTTTATGACACAAACAATATTTCTTCATGTTGACACTCCATTGGCAGAAAACGCTTTGCCGCCAAAATACTAAAACACACGTCATAAAATGATCTAGTTGCCATGACGTGCACGAGGCGCGTGCAAATATAGAGGCATAAGCGTACGGTTCAGTACGGTATAAATATCATTCAGTTTTATGCATGAAACGAAATTCGATGTCACTTTTTTCACATAACTCAATGTAGCAAATTGGGACCTTGGCGGCCAGTGGGCTTATTTAGCTCAACATTTTGAAAACTAATTTATCCTAAATTACGAGAAGATTTTATACATTGAATGGGGTGAAATGGTGTTTTGTACACATTATTATATATTGGCAAAAGCTCACGAGGAACACGTGAACGTGGGACAATAGAAATCTAGGTTAACAATTTGACAGTTTGCAATATAAATTCATTTACTGCCGTACGTGTTGCGGTTTTTAGAAACCTAGCTGAACCCTTTCTAGTTTACGTTATGACGGGGTACAAAACCGACGCGTAGATTCGAGAGGCAGATGGAGGATGGACCGATCAACAATGCACGGGGTTCATTTTGTTCAGATACAAACTATTAAGACGATTTGAATTTTGCTCTAAAGTCATTATTTTGGCAATAATTAAACGTTTCGGGGGGAGGGGGGGGGGGGACTTCAAGTTTGTGACTTCAAAAGCTTAAAAAAACAAAAGCTTCACCCTTAATCCTATTGTTTATTCACTCAATTACGTATACAGATAGTAAGTTACAATATCTTAATTTTGGCTAGATTTTTAACAAGGAAATGCAAAATTTCAGAAGAAATGGTCTTCACATATACCATTGAATGCATTGATTTCTTAACTGTAACAACATTCAGAATTGACAATGAGAAATAAATTCTATCTTTTGTTAAATGTACTTTTTAGCAAAATGTCACATTTTACGCCCCCCCCACCACCACCCCAACCCAACCTCCCAAGCCCCCACCCCAAATAAAAAAATACAGTTCCACAAAAAGGTTCCAAAAGGCCACACTTGCACCTTCACCAAACTGGTTAAATATTTACAATATTACCGTAGGTCATAATAAAGTCGCTAATTCAACTTATCTACCGCGAAACAGGTACATTTATATGGGCCTGGCGACAAATGAAATACGTCCGTTATGATGCACAAACTGAATCAGAAATAAAGGCTTAACTCACCGGTTGCCTTATGACGTTTTCGGATTTTGCGCAAAGTACTTGCTGCAATCCCAACTGCGGCGCTTGCTCTAGAAATAAGAGGCCTTCCCTTTTTTCTTCTCTTTTTGAAAAAATGCCAAAACGTTTAAAATAATACGATCGCTCTCCATTTTGGAACGCTATATGTGACGTCACATATAAGCGCCCTCTAGCGAATGAAACACGCGGTTTTAACATGTCAACAGCAATGGTGGCGGCAAAAGTTTCGCTTCGAGAACAAAACACGTCTTATTTATCTTCATAAAAATAATAGAATTACAGTTAAAATTGGATGACGTATGTTAGACAATTTTCCTTTTATTACAAATGTAATAAATTATATTCGGCAGAATACAATATAATAAACACATGTTTGTAACAATTAAATATTGGTGAACGTACGCCCGCGTATGTCTCTACATTTTTAAGAACGAGCCCATTCCGCATTTTGCCAGGCTGAAGTTTAGTCGTCTGCTGCCAATGGAGTGTCAACATGGAGAAATATTGTTTGTGTCATAAAAAAGGATAACATCGCAGTACAAACGTAAGTTTGGTATCATAAAAATGGTCTAGTGTTGCTTTCTCATGTCAGTGATTTGTAGAGCGATCGCAGCACAATCGCGGAAAATATAGGCCGAAACGTGTGTCTACGGCATTTATGACTTTGACTATATAGGTCTAACACGGCCACAGGCCACACCCGACACACTGACACTAACAGATACAGTCTGACATCATAATAACCAAGACTATAGTATAGGTATGGTATCATCATAATAACTGAGACTTTAATCAAAATAAGTTGAAAGAAAGATGCTTCCAGAAACTATTGCCATATATCTACCCCAACAAGTTCTTGCCATCAAAACCATTTCTCGCCATGTATATTTGTGCCAGATCTGCCCTAAACTATAAAGTGAGAGCCAGTGAGTGATAAAGGGGCCTGCCGTAAATTTGAGCAGTACCTTTCAGAATTTGATGGAAAGGCCATGTGCCTGAGACCCAATAACATCACATGGGCCTAATATGTGAGTAATGAAGTGCCCTATCTGTCGTAAATACTGATGCAGATATAGCCTAAAATCATTGTCAAAATTATTTGCTACAAATTTGCTAATTATAAATTGTCGTAAATACTGATATAAAGTCAAAGTCATCAATGCTGAGACTCCCGTTTTGGCCCATATTTTCCGCGATTGTGCTGCAATCGCTCCTAAACTCACTGACGGGACAAAGCAATACCGTACAATTTAAATGAAGTGAAATTATTTTTAGCTGTATCTGCAAACAAATAAAAATCTTGTCACACCATAAGTGGAGGGGACCTTCGACTAAGGAAGCCAAATATATATAAGAAACAATGAATTTGTTCACAAACAAGGTATCGTAGGGTGATAATGGAAAGCAAGGCAAAGGGGTAGACTTTACTTTTAATTATGCTTTGTGCGGTTTCAAAGTTTGAAATAAATCCCTGAATTTATTGGCCTTCAAACATCATTAAAACATGGTTAATGCAAAACATGCTCAAAGCATTCCCCCCTCCCCTCCACCCCTGGGTAGGCTTATGTAGAATGGATACTAAATGGTCCCTTACAATACCTGTATGGATATGCTATCAATCATCCAAAGTGGCGCAGTGTCCTCTCATTGAGTGGGTTAAATGCAATAGTTAAAGATGCTTTTGTTTCTCATATTAAGAAAAAATAAATATGTTAAGGATAACCTTCTGCGCATTCCATTTCATACAAATGTGGCATCTGCTTGTCCATGAAACATTTCCATCTATAGATCAGATCGAGGTAACATCACAGAATTTATGCGAAACACTTGCGTGCAAGAATATGTCAGTCATGAATATTGTCAAACAACAATTGCAAACAGAGACAACAACAACTAATAAGGCCTCCTACCATGGAATTAATAAACTGGTCGAGAGCACCCCTGGCGACATCTATTGTCCAAAAATAGACAGTGCATGTTTTGGGTTAGAAAACCAATCATCGTATTACATTATCGCATCGCATTAGATTGCCATGCATGCATATGGAGTTGGTTCAGGTGCCTAGCTTCAATCTTTCTTATGTCAGGGATAGGTTGGCTCTATGGCATTGATATTTACAGAACAAACACAAAATATGTTGTCTCTGAACTTTCCTTTAATTATTATACTATATAATGGAAACACAGCTTGCATTTCACTACATTAAGGACGAGAGCGCGTCACCTGTGGCGCCACGTAGTGAGTGGTGGAAATGTTAGTCCTGCGCCCTAGCGAGAGAGTGGAAATGTGGGCGATAACTGACATTTTAAATTTATATCAAAATTTGCAGAAAACTCGAATGTTTATTCTAGAAATTCAGAAACCTGATAAACATTGCCGTTTCGGCTGCGGTGTGGCAAACGTGTCTATCCCGTGACACCACAGAACTCTGTCGTGGCACTGCTACTTATACCAAAGCATCGCGAAGCACACAAACTGATGACGTTTACCACTAAAATGAAAACTTGTGGTAAATTGATATCACCGGCAAGGCTAAGAGACACTATTTGGCAGTCTGGCATGGATGGAGTATAGACAAAATAAATCTTGAATGATTCAAGGACTGAACCTTATTTGTATTTTGACCCCATTAGTTTTGGCGGGAAAGAGCTCGACATGCAACTTTAAGTGATAATTATTGCAGAACTGAGTTTGGTTACCCCTCTTTTTTCTTTTCTTTTATTGATCACTGATTAATTTACTGTTTAAATGTAGTTTTTGTTAAAATTCTATGGACAATTTATTTTGTAACAGAATAAAATATGAATAATTGCATGCTTTTTTTGCCATTTTCCATTATGGCCAATGATGAAATATTAAACATTTGACCCTTTGTAACTAAAAATTTAGGACGGTGAGGTATGATTTTTTTTTTAATCATCTGAAAGCTTTAATGACAATAATCAATCCTTGAAAATGTAAAAAAAAATCTATGGAAAATAATTGTTTGGGCTAGGTGTAGCACTCGTCCTTGAGAACAGTTTAACACGCTACTCATTCGGCATGCCTGGTTGCTACGCAACAAGGCCCATGTAACTCCAGTGCATTCAGATTTGCATTGAAAAGATAGTCTATACCAGCCCATGTCATAGGTTTATACCAAGTTATAATGGTACACATCAGGTATCAAGTTATGTATTCTGTGCAATATATATTCCTCAAATAGATTTTCAATATCTTTAGACAAAATAGATGCCAGAAAGATAAGTTCATAGACAGGATTGTGAAACATGCAGGGCTTATCTCCGGAATGTTTATAGACAACATATTAGCCTTTTTTTTTATAATTGGCAAATTGCTACCTGTAATGAACTTTGACTTTAGTCCCAACTTGCCCCATTTAAGGCATAGGGCCACAAGTCTCTCCACGCTCATATCTGACATAAAAATATACGGACAACACTTTCGATCTGCCTGGCTGATTCAAAACAACTGTTAAAATGAGGAAATGGTGCAAATGACCGGAAACTATCCATACATGACCATTACACAAAGCCAGCACTGTACTGTAAGGTCATACCAGCAAGTACAGATTTGCTGTGCAAAACGACCAGTAACAGTCCCCCACACACGTCTCCAAAGTCACAAGTCTTCTCGAAATATATATTCTCTTCTATAACTGTTATGTAATCTGGAGTATGACTATTATAAGGAATACTTATGCCAATATTATATAATTTGCATTTGTTTTCAAGCAACACATTCAACTTGTGCTGGGGATATGCATGGGCTATGTGACTGGCAAAGTGTAACTTCTACATATATTCACTATTAAGCAACCACAAATTGACATTTTACTCTTACTGATAATTGAAAATACTGACCAGTGGCTGGTAAAAACTAATCTTTACTGTAGCGGATATGTACAGATCATACCTACTGACTCAATGAAGTAAGTTGACCACAAATGCTACCAGATATTATAAACTTTGCATCTATTTCATAGCTATTGCAAATTGAGTCTTTGGACTTATAACTGCAAACAGTGACCGCCACCCGATATAAAGTAAATACAGGTGATGTGTACTGAATGACCAGTATTTAAACAGCAACATTTGCCACCAAATGACTATTTCATATATTTTATACAGAGCAATGACACGTTCACCTTTTGGACAGTAGGCACAGTGTTCATCTAAGTCCACTGTACTGAGCTCACGCAAATGACCGTTGTGGGTTCGAATCCCACCTGTGCACGATAAAGGTTCTTCACCTTCGCAAAGAGTATGGAATTAGCCCACAGACCTGGCTCCTCTCTACCTTAATCCTTCCTATTGTCGCAACCTATTGTATGACAGACATAAGTTAAAGCTCTGTACTTAAACATTTAAAAAAAAAGGATTGTGCTTCGTTTTCAATGCACTCTCCCCCCCCCCCCCCCCCCCTTGCCTACACTGGTTGAACTGTCCTACTTACATCAAGCAACCCTTTAAAAAAAACGATGCTTGGTTTTCAATGCAACGTGTATGGCAGGATCTGCTTGCCCCCTGCCCCCCCCACTACCCTTATCAGCTTACGACTTATCATGCATACGACTCCCCACCCCCTTATGTTAATGCTTACCAGTACCCAACATGTACTCACTTCTTAAGGCATCTCGCCATGTAAATGTATACGTTGGTAAGCGATGGCTTTGACACCAAGCGCAAAAACAGGCTACAAATAAAAAAAATGTTGCTCCCGCTAGATGGCGCCTCCGCAGATAAGGTACTGTCCTAATTGTTTTCCTCTAGAAGGCGAACAACGTCACAAATGTCACACCAAGAAATCTGTCATATGTACCGGTATTGCATGAGGGTCGTACCTACAGTGATACTGGTAGATGGTTGGTTGGTTATTCAGGACGCTTTAATCACTTTTGGTCATATCGCGTCAATGGGAGAAGGAAGGGAGAGTGGAGCCATGTCCCCGGGGGTAACCCCCTACTCTTTACGAAGAAAGACATGGGATCTTTATCCTGCGACCACACAGACATGGCCACAGCAGGGCTCGAACCGTCGATCGTTAGGCTCTCAGGTGACCAGAGCACTCAATGCGAGCGCTCTAGCCCACTGAGCTAACGATACTGGTAGAACACGCTGTTTAGTTATGCAGCTATGTACATGTATTTTAATCTCTCTGCACCCAGCAAACTGTAGACGTTGTGTTCACATATCGGCATACCAGAAGTACTGTAACAATATGTACCCTACAATATCTACTGCTAGATCTGTTGCTGTTCACTATATAGAATATTCTACATAGTGCATTTTCCAGTCATTGATTTGTTCACTTCATGACTATATATATATCACGTCCTCTATATAGCTTTGGTAAATCATTCATGCGATTGCAATTTAAATGCCTTTATTTTCGTATTAAATGCACTAGATAATGCCGTCACTACTTATAATGGCATCATCATATTTGGCAACATGTCATACGACTGCTACAGTGTCTTGGAACCAATTATGCACAAGTCTTTTTCATAGATTATGCACAAGTGTTTTTCATAGATTATCCACAAGTGTTTTTCATAGACTATGCACAAGTGTTTTTCATAGATTATGCAACAATTGTTTCATCTTCTTCTAGGTTGGTGCGTTGTCTGCTACGTGGCGGGTCCAACACTGCAAGAGCCTCAACCGAATTAACAGCCCGTTCGGTTGTTGTAAGACAAAGGGCGAACCTGTGGTCTGCAGTCTCAGATCCTTAACCGAATACAGCCAGTTCGGTTACAGTAGAGAACGGGGCGAACCTGTGGTCTGCAGTCTCAGATCCTTAACCGAATACAGCCCGTTCGGTTACAGTAGAGAACGGGGCGAACCTGTGGTCTGCAGTCTCAGATCCTTAACCGAATACAGCCCGTTCGGTTACAGTAGAGAACGGGGCGAACCTGTGGTCTGCAGTCTCAGATCCTTAACCGAATATAACCCGTTCGGTTACAGTAGAGAACGGGGCGAACCTGTGGTCTGCAGTCTCAGATCCTTAACCGAATTAACAACCCGTTCGGTTACAGTAGAGAAAGGGCAGCAAAATACAGGGACAAACATTACGACTTGAAATACGAAATACTGAACGATTGACTGTGCGATCTGCAACTGAACAATATTGAAATGAGCAACTGAACGATATTGAATTGAGCATTACTGACGTCTTCACTACGGTATCGATTAATATTACGTATCATAGTATTCCGGTTCAATTGATTAAATGCAAGCTAACCCGTCCGTTCAAGTTTCTTAGGAATAAGCATCATCACCTATTGGCTAGGAATTTTAATTTCGCATAACATCTTAAACATTTCTTTATATACCTGATTTAAACCTGAAGACCTGGGTGTGCATTTAGCATTGCCATCGGACAGATTGTATCCCCACAGTACAACCTTCCCGCACAAGATTTCGCATGTGATATTTCTATTTCTCGTGTCTGACAATTGCACATTTTATGCAAGTACCTCTCTGTAATACTACCACTGTTCCACTCCTATCTGTGTTGTCTGCCAATAAAAACTTCGTTCCGTTGGTATCATTTCGTGTCAAAGTCGTTTTATTTAATCGCGGCTCTTTGTCAGTGTGTTTGCTATATATATTACATACAAACCCGAAATCGAAGACTTTAGTTTGAACTGATAGGGATAAAATCGTACACACGACTTTGATAGGGCATTTGGTATCCGAGCCCATAGCGTTTAGCCGAACACTGAATAAGATCAATATATCAGTGACTTAACATCTGAAAGTTACTGTCAAGCATAGCACTTATCCCATTTGTCACTAAATCTCCACAGCCCTCTACTGTTCGTACTATTAGTCATTCACATTGTGTTGCCGCCGGCACTGCTATAGAATCTCAGACTTTGAGGGAATCATTTCTAGCTCTATTGTTTTTCATATCCGTTTACTTCTCGGAAACTAATATTCTAAATTTAAAACCGCTCATCGCTAATACATTGCTGTTCAAATACGCCATTTTTTTAATCTCTCCTCCTCAAATTATATTCGTTCCCGTTTTTGATTACCAGACCAACATATCCCATTCTTTGTTACCGATATTGATTAAAAGACCAATATGCCACGTCTTAAGAAGAAGAGCCAACAACAAACGAAAGTGCATCAGAAATTAGATCAGCAACTTCGGAGAGCACAACAAGAGGAAGCGACTACTGCTTTAAACCGGGAAAGAGACCGTAAGCGACGTAGTGAGGCACGTGCCAGAGAAACTGCGGAGGAAACGGTCGAAAGACGGACAAATGACAAAATTGCAACTAAATATCGGCGTGACAGAGAAATTGATGAAGAAACTGAAATTCGTTGTTCTCGGGACCGAACTGCAAGGGCAAACTCGCGAGCCAATGAAACTAGTGCAGAAAGGGGATCGCGACTCAATAAAGATAAAGCTACAACGAAGAGAGCACGAGCCAATGAAACTAGTGCAGAAAGGGAATCGCGACTCAATAAAAATAAAGCTACAACGAAGAGAGCACGAGCCAATGAAACTAGTGCAGAAAGGGAATCTCGACTCAATAAAAATAAAGCTACAACGAAGAGAGCACGAGCCAATGAAACTAGTGCAGAGAGGGAATCTCGACTCAATAAAGATAAAGCTACAACGAAGAGTGCACGAGCTGAAGAAGATGTTGATGAGACTGCTGCGAGACTAGCACAAGCGCGACGAGTAATGACAACATTACGACACAAGCTACGGTCTGGCATTTCAATGGCTGATGATGTCATATCAACCTTCTTACGCAAAGTCAGAGATGCGGCCGATTATGTCTGCTGTTCGTGCCATCGACTGATGTACAGAAGGACAGTGGTATTACTGAAAGACACTAGTTATCTCAACGCATCGGATGATGTCGTCAATACAGTGTTACAACACAGAATGAAATCTGTCAATGACAAAGAATGGATTTGCAGAACATGTAACTCATCTTTGAAACGTGGTAAAATGCCCGTGCAAGCCAAATGTAACAAACTCACATTAGCACCTCAGCCCTCCGAACTGAAAGAATTGAACAATCTCGAATTAAGGTTAGTGGCCCAACGAATTCCCTTTATGAAGATGGTTGCGCTTCCTCGTGGAAAGCAACAGGCAATTCACGGTCCAGCGGTAAACGTTCCATCCAAGCTAGACTTTGTTTGTAAACAGTTTCCGGGTCTACCATCCGAATCCCAGGTAGTGCCTTTGAAACTGAAGAGACGATTGGCATACAAATCCAACTACATGTACGACTACGTACGCCCGGCTAAGGTGATCGCTGCCTTGCGATGGCTAAAGCAGAATAACAACTTGTACGAGAACATCGATATCAACGACAGTTGGTCTGATGATTGCGAGAAAGACGATCCTACTTTGTGGCAAGCAATGACAAATTCCGGTGATGCACAGTCAGATGGTGAAACACCCAGCAACTCTGCCAGTGCAACTAGCAATGTGTCAAGTGACTGTGATTCGCTACTAAAACCAGATGACTTTGATACTGCCTTTGAACTTGTGACAACCGCGGCAAGCAGCAAAGACCTGGACGTGATCGATGTGCCTAGAGATGGTGACTGCCTGTTTTCGGCGATCTGCTTACACGTGAACAAGGCTGATCCTGGCACAATGACCCCGAGACAGTTGAGAAGACAATTAGCCGACTACATGCGGGACAACCCTCTCTGCGCCAACGGATTGTACTACCGCGATTTCATGGCTCAACCGATTGAGAATGACGACCCAATGAACGCCGACACGGAACGGCCAGATGCTGAAGATTACGTCGTTGCACGTATTGACGATGTCGAGAGCCGACAGGAAATTCGGTGGCTTAAATACTTGGACGGCCTTGCTTTTGGCACTCAATGGGGCGAACATGTGGCCATGCAAGGCTTGGCTAATATGCTACACGTAACCATCCATGTGCTTGCTTCAAACAATCTCGAAATGGACCCAATAATACCGATGATCGGAGACAGTACCGGTGACTTTTACGTTGGACTCATTCAGCAATTCCACTACGTTGCTCTTGCGCCTAAAATTACCGAACGTGAAGTTCTAAAAAGTCCAGTTAAATCTCCGACAAATGACTACGGTACAATGGAAGCAGACGACCAAGACGCAAAGGAGGATGAGGCAGCATTTGCACGAACACGAGACATCACTGGTTTGCCTTACGAAACGAGTTTGATTCTAGAGAACCCCGATTTAACAGGCAAAGAAATCAGCATAGCCCCGGCCGAATTCGAGAAACCGCAACCCTTGCTCAGCGATAAGAACTTTGAGGAACTAGCAAATCCTGACAAGTATCCTGACGCTGCAAACACGTTAACGACTACACGTACCCGGACAATCACTCCCAGGAAATACTTCAACCAAAGACTTTTAGATGTGGATGGCAGATTTGCCAAGTCTGTCGAGTATCTGCTTAGCGCGCAGTACGCAGTAGAAAGCAAGCAGGTACATAGTGATATCAATCACTTCATCTTCCGTCGAATGACAAGAAAAGAATACCAAGGCAGAAAAATAAATGCGAGCTTCGTGAAAGATCCTGAGCGAATGAAACAGCTCATTCAGACTGACCACGCTTACAAAGTGTTGAAACAAGTGAGAGGATCGCCAGCCTACTTTCAAACAGTATTTTACGATGTCCTTGCAATGATCAGATACCTTGGGGTACCAACATGGTTTCTCACTCTCACGGCTGCGGATGTACAATGGCCTGACATGATTCAGACGATTGCCAGGCAGTATGGTACAACCTTGACAGACGAAGATGTTAAAAACATGTCATGGAAAGACCGCCACATGTGGCTCCGAACAAATCCAGTCACCGCGGCGCGACATTTCCAATATCGATTGGAACTCCTTTTCACCGAACTCATCAAGTCCAGCGCTCATCCGATTGGCGAAGTGCTTGATTACGTCATACGTATCGAATTCCAAGCTCGTGGCTCCCCGCATGCACATATCCTCTTGTGGGTGAAGGACGCGCCGAAACTCAATGTTCAATCAGATGCGGAAATATGCAACTTTGTCGACAAACATGTCACTTGTGTTCTCCCTAAAAATGACCCATCATTCGCTGAGCACGCAGCCAAGTTGCAGAATCACAGTCACTCAGCGTATTGCCGCAAAAACCAAAAATGCCGCTTCAAATATACACGACCACCCAGTCCACACACCATACTCGCCAGGGAACCAACGGACGAAGGTGACAAAGCCGAACTCGTGAGACGCACAACTGACACTTTGGCGAATGTTCGCAATATCCTCGAAGACAAAGACACAAACGACAATATCACACTGGAAATGGTCTTGCAAAAAGCAAATGTCACTCAACAACAGTATGTGGAAGCTTTGTCTGTATCGCAAACTGGCAACACCATTGTCTTAAAAAGACAACCTTCTCAACAATGCGTCAACCAATTCAATGACACTCTTCTGAGAGCATGGCAAGCAAACATGGACCTGCAATATGTGCTGGATGCATACGCATGCGTCATGTACATCGCTGCATATATGACAAAGAGTGAGAGGAACATGGGAGAACTGCTGAAAAATGTATCAAAGGAAAGCAAAGACGAAGATATCAGAAAGACTCTCAGAAAACTTGGATCGGTTTTCTTAAACCACCGCGAAGTGAGCGCTCAAGAGGCCGTGTACCGCATATTGTCCATGCCCCTGAAGAGATTTAGCCGAGAAGTTGTCTTCGTCAATACCGATCGCATATCAGAAAGAGCTGCAGTACTGAAATCAGCTGAAGACCTCGCTGACAAAGACGACGACGACATTGATATATTCCAACGGAATATCATTGACAGATATGCAGCGAGACCCGATGTCCTCGAACATCTCAGCCTTGCTGCCTTTGCCTCAAATTACGCCGTCAAGTACAATGCCGAAGACAATCAGGATGTCATGCCTCAAGTCCTGAATGACGATGTTGACGACGACGCCGATGTCGATGGACCAGATCTTATGCCCAAAGTAATAGAACTTAAACATGGCAATGGCAATATGAGAAAACGTAAACGAGAGGTTGTCATACGATTTCGACGTTTCGATCACGACAAGGACCCGGAAGAGCACTACAGAGCAAAGTTGATGTTGTTCTTTCCGTGGCGAAACGAAACGACGGACCTGATTGGCGACTGCGACAATTACGCAACCCGTTATGCACAAGTCCAGGAACACATACTGACCGTCGAAGCACACTTCACACAGAATCTTGAACTTATTGATCAAGCAATGTTGCAGAATGCCATGAACGGACCACCAGAACACGCATGGGACAACGTAGCACCAGAAGCAGAACACCAGAGACTGCAAGATGAAGGTGAAGGAGTGGACGTTGAGAGAGTGATCGAACAAGAGGATCTTGATGCCAATGCAGCTATGTTGACTGGAAAGAGTAAGGCCACCACATCGGACTTAGTAACACGTTACGAAGCTCAATCAGACATGCAAACACTGCCACCATTAGAGTACCGACATATGATGCGTAGCCTCAATGCCAAACAGAGACAAATTGTTTTCTATCATCGAAAGTGGTCCAGAGAAACAGTCATGGCTCTAAAAGAGAACAAACCAGTGAAACCCTACAGACTCTTCTTGAGTGGCGCCGGGGGTGTAGGCAAGAGTTAGGTGATTAGGCTCATTCAGTCAGAGACAAAGAAACTGCTATCCATGTCGCTGAAATTCGCACCCTCGGATCTGACAGCTCTCCTCATGGCCCCAACCGGTGTAGCGGCTTTCAACATTGGCGGCATGACTATACATTCAGCCCTGTTGCTCCGAGTGCCGAAATATGGCAACGCATATGAACCTTTGTCATTTGACAAGCTCAACACCCTTCGCATGAAATTGGAATCTGTACAACTTATCATCATCGATGAGATCTCCATGGTCAGTTCAAACATGCTTCTCAACATTCACAAGCGCATGTGCGAAATCAAGGGAGTCTCTGGCGACAACGTCTGGTTCGGAAATGTTTCAGTACTTGCTGTTGGCGATCTCTATCAGTTACCACCTGTATGTCAACCTTACATATTCGACCCAGTCACCGATCCAATGGCACGATTGCACTACGGTGGATTGTGGACCGACCAATTTGACTTTCATGAACTGGATCAAAGCATGCGACAACAACATGACCTTGCCTTCTCAGATCTGCTGTGTCGAGTCAGAACAGGGAACCTCACAAAACAGGATATCACTGTCCTGCGATCCAAAGAAGTCACTGCCAGCAGCCCGGATTACCAAACCAACGCTCTCCACTTGTTTGCCCGAAATGCTGACGTTGATGCACACAATTCTATGCAGCTAGACACCATGGCATCTCCAGACGAGCAAGTTCAAATCGTTGCACTAGATGACAAAACAGACAGCACACGACAACTGGACGTCACTGAGCTACAGACACCCTTGAAACGGTCCCAAACTGGTGGAATGGACACAGTACTGACACTTGCTGTTGGTGCCAGAGTGATGATGACATCAAATGTTGATACCTCTGATGGACTGGTCAATGGTGTTATCGGTCAAGTGCAGGCCATCCTTAGAAACGACAAAAATGATGTGGCAACAATACTCGTCAAATTCGACATCGACAAAGTGGGAAAAATGGCAATTTCGGTCAGTTCTTGGAAGAGAGACTTTCCCAATGCAGTTCCTGTTCAGCGACATGGCACACCGTACGAAAAGTGTGGGTCGAAAGGTGTTCAAATCACGCGTCACCAGTTCCCTTTGACACTTGCATGGGCTGTAACCATCCACAAATGCCAAGGTTTGACTCTGGAACAAGTAGTTGTCTGCATGAAAGGTGCCAAGAGGTTCGGTCCCGGACAAGCATACGTAGCATTCAGTCGAGTTAGATCGTTGAGTGGCCCTTATATCACTGAATTCGATCCCACTGGCATCAAGGCAAACGGTACAGTCACAAATGAAATGGAAACGATGCGGCAAAAAGCTATACCAACGCCAGACCCACCGAAACTATTGACTGAGAATGCGCCGGAGATAATCACTGTCGGCCAGCTGAATGCCCCCTACTTCCTGGACAAACTTCTTGATCTAAACACTGAACCCGAGAAGGAGATATTGGCGAAAACAGATGTCATGTGCTACACAGAGACCTACTTGACTGACAACCACATCATTGTTGACTTTCTAGAGACTCACAACTACGCGTCATATAGACTGAATGTCCCAAGTGAACGACAGCACAGTGGCAAACATGGACTTATGATATGTGCTTCAGCTGCTCTCAGGCCAATGGAACTACCACTGGTGAAAGTTAACGGACTTGAATCAGTCGCCGTGGCGCTGCAAACGCCAACATCCAGATTACTTGTATGTCTCGTGTATAGACCACCATCGTCAAACATGACAACATTCCTACCTTTAATGGAAACTTTCTTGACGCTGCTACCACTGAATGTACCGACCATTTTTCTCGGCGACTTCAACGACAACCTTGCGCAACAGCCAACATCACCATTAGTGAGACTGATGAACGCTTGGGGACTGCAACAATACGTTTCACAACCAACAACCAAGAATGGCACACTCATAGATCACATATACTATAACAGGAAAGACGCGTCAACTGCTGTTGACATTCGAGACATTTATTTCTCAGACCACGACGCCACATATATCACGACATGCTTGTCCTAAGCCAATTAGCCGGGCAAAAGGTGATAAGCAAAGCGCCACATACACATGAACAATAGCCACAACAATCTCACAAATAACAACATATCAACAATATAACTGACATTGACTCTCGCAGTTCAACAAAGGTAATGGCATTGGTTAACTTTGGAACAAATTCAAACACCATGGCCATATATAACGGACTATCAACAGGAAATACACGCCATAATTAACGCAATATGAACTGGAATACACGCGATAAATAACGAAGTATCAACAGAAAATACACGTGATAAATGAGGCAATATTAACAGGAAATACACGCGCTAAATAACAGATTATCAACAGGAAATACACGCGATAAATATACGGAATACCAACTGAAAATATGCCCGATAAATAACTTGGAAAACTAGTGGAACACTCGACAGCGTGTCATAAGCCATTAAGCAGAGCAAATAGCTTATTCTATACTAATGTAACGAACATGTGCGCGCCATCGTGTGGTCATTTGTAGAACCATTTCGTCAAGTATGAATATTATGATATCTCTTATCCCGCAATTTTTTGTGTATATTTTTTATTACTGTTCATCTGTTTCGTGCATGTTTCTGTCGTGCGCAAGCACGCGCACTCATCAGTTAGTCCGTCTAGGATGAAAAACATTGGTATTAGGCCACAGGCCGTTAAATAGCAGAACAAACTATATGTCATCAAATCAAGTGAATTGAATCGGTGTTTTAGACCGGCACACAATGCCTAAATTGGGATAAGGAACCCCAGCGACGAAAAGAAGTGAAATGGATGGAACATGCCCCAGATTAGGTGCCCGGCCTAGGATTGAAACCAGGAAACAATTAATCGGTGCTCTAGTGCGCTAACCACTACACCAGGAAGGGCCAATAGGTCAGTCGGTAGAAGCGTCCAAGCCTGGCGAGCGTGCTAACGATTGACCCAACTATATCGCCCACAATCATAGGGGAGAGGGGCCAATAGGTCAGTCGGTAGAAGCGTCCGCTCCTGGCGAGCGTTTTACCGGTTGCATATGCCCTTATCGGTCAAGATATATGTACGTCGGTCATAGCTCAATCAAGAACAGCGTCACCTGCCAAGACGACCTACCACCGTATTCGGTTACAGGCACCACGTGACCCAACGAATGTTTTCCGCCAAGACGACCTACCACCGTATTGGGTGACAGACACCACGTGACCCAACCCACGCTCGCCACCAATAAAACCTAGCCTCGTACTTTGTTCACAAGCAGTATGTGGCCAAAGTAATTGTATCTGATAAGAAGGCTACCACGGTTCTGGGTCACAAGCATTACGTGACCCAACGAACTGTATCTGCCAATAAAACCTCTTGGTCCACAGGCATTACGTGGTCTAAGTAACTGGATCTCCCACGAAAACCTACAAAAGTGCTGCCCAGTCACAATGCGCATATAAAGCGAATAACTAGATCATCCAATACGACCATGCAGCCACTATGCCCAGTCACATACCAGCATTGCCAGCAAGTGACTGACCCCATGCACAAGGATACCACCATCTTCGACCACTGACCGTACGTGACCCAGGCTACAAGCAACGTTCGCCAGCGACAAACTATTTGTGCATTACGTCGTGGCACATGTTACCACGTCCAAGACCATACGGACCAGAAAATACGTCGGCCATAATGACAGTCTAGAGTATTACGCTCTAACCATGTACATCATTTATGTTGCTATGATTGTAATACTTATTATTTTACAACTGTGTTTTGTTCTTTATCACACCACCCAATGACAGTGACTGAACCCGCAACCTTCTCCTGTTCTTTATTTTACTATCGCCTGATTGGTTACGTATTAACCTATCAACAAACTACTAAACGCCCAAAGCACAAATACCAAAATGATAACCTCTCCATGTGATGTCACATTCGGGTAATACATGTAATTATTAGTACAATGCGCACCACTTAATCGCACTTCGGTTAAAGTAAGCAACCCATAATAGCAAGGTAAAAGAACTATGTATTTGTGATTATTTTATGACAGTATACCCAACTACACACCTTTTGGTGAATTTTTAGGATACTTTACCGTCCCGTTAAAAAAATATTTTCCGTTTTCCAAGTATACCCCCATTTCACAAAATGACGAAAACTTGACACCTATCACGAATATGTAATTTTGCTACAATTCAGCTCAATATTAAGTCATTATCATCGGTAATAGTTCTTTGGGAAGATTAAACCTAGTACAATACAGGAATGATATTCAAGAATGTAAATATTAGCCACAAAAATAACAGAATGGTAATAATAAAGTGCAATTATGCAAATCAGGACAGTTTTCTCAAAAATTCGAAATCACAACCCTTACAAAATTGACTACAATTTTATCAAAATTGAAAATCTTGACACCAAACCACTTTTAAAAACTTCTACAAACATAGTTCTTATAATACAAATAAAGACACATATAGGTAGCCGTGCACATTTCCCGACAAACAGGTCCTGAAGCTTGAAAATGTTATTTTACCAATATATTTTGGCGCAGCTTATTTCACACCAATTATCAGTAATTTACGCCTTGTTTTCACATTTTAATCAATCTGGTTATATATAATGGTCTCCGATATAATTATGATCTACACGAATGTTTTCTGAACTATTTACACGTTTTCTCCATGTTTTTTCTTAAATTTTCCGAATTTATCACGAAGAGCCATTCTCGGGGAAATACCCTGTGAATGACGTCACGAATTGGGGATTCCCCTGTGAATGACGTAACGAGTTAAGGATTCCCCTTTCACCCGCCGATGTTTGTCAATGTATACCGATGTGTTCTTGAATTCGCCGAAGCTTATAATACGATGCTCTATGCATTTTCCCTATGTCACTACTTTTTTGCTGTGTTTTATTCGTGCTTTGTTTCATTAAGACTGCGTAAAATATCAGGGCTACAGCCCGCCGATGTTTGCCGATGTTTACCGAGGTATGCTCAAAATTATTTCCAACATGCGGAGCCACACCAAGTACTGTTAGCGGGCAATGGGACAATGCTCTATCACCTCATGCTTGACCGCTTCATAGCTTCATACCCCCCCCCCCACCCCATGGGGAGACACTTCCGCATGTCACACCGGCAACCAGCCTCATCCTGCATTGGCCATTATTTTGGCACTTGGGGTTTGAGGTTAGAATGGTAGACGTTTTTGCAAGTTTTAGCGTCAAGCACTTACAAACCGTCATTTTCCACTGGCAATTTTAGTAAAATAAATTATTGATAATTGTTGCACGCAAAATACTTCGCCACGAACTATGCACCAGCCTAATAACATCGTCAATACGAAGGCGTCGCTTTCGGGTTTGAGGCTACAAGTGTGTGAGCCACAAAACGAAAGGTCGACCAAACAAGGCGGACGCATCGCAGCAAGCAGCAAGCAGCAAAAAAGCAATAGATCAAGCAGCATTACATTTTGGACAACCGAAGCGTAAGTAACATTTTATTTACTCGATATAAGCGTCTAATGACTACATTCATATGTAGCCTACAGACCTTCATAAACCCGTACAAGGCTATATTCCTCGGACTGCCGAAAATTCACCCATCGCAACAGATTAGTCTCAGCCTACACATTGTCAAGCAGTAGCGGATCACTTTTGCCTAATCATAATGTAATGCTTGATTGAGGATGTTTTCTTAGGAGCTGGTACATCATCTTAGGCTCATTCTTTTCAGAAATCCAGGCTCTTTTCATGTGTAGTGAACTTGCTCATTCTCCGGCAACAAGCCGTCTCAAAATGGTCCATGTTGTAGGGTACTATATTACGCAGTAACGGATCACTTTAGGCAGTAGCGGATCTCGCCATCTAGCGGCCTGTGTTGACAGTGAAGCAGGTATCTTAATGCAGGGCTGTCTCAAAAATCCGAAATTAGGTTGTCGACGATTTCATATTGCTTATAGTTTATAGTGTGGTATAATAATTCATAGCTTATTTTGACATTTTCGGAGTACCGCTACTGATAGTGGGCCAATGATTCATGCCATGCCACCTGGCGGTAAAGCTGGGCGGTAAAACTTGGCGCCAACGACGAGCGTCACTGATCCGCTACTGCCTGTGATCCGTTACTGCCTGACAAGCTGCAGTTATGATTATATCTTCCTTATTCCATTCATATACCCCATTGGTGCCGTCACCAGCGATTTGTGAAGCAACCTTGCGATATATCAGTAACAAATTAACCGTTCTCTGCGTGATCAGCATAACATGAGATTGATCCTAACTTTGGGCAGGCAAGCGAACAGATACGGCGATAGGCCGGTCTAGGGTCACGACAATCGCGTTATACGTGCGCCGTGACCGCCGATCGATCTAGCCGCCGAATCATTTGGCCCTTGGGGGATAGTTGTGATGGAAGGGGGTGGGATGTCGGCCTGGGGGACGTCGGCCCGGGGGACGTTCGCCTAGGGGACGGTGGCCTGGGGGACGTCGGCCCGCGGGACGTCCGCCTTGGGGACGGCGGCCTGGGGGACGTCCGCTTTGGGCATGGCGGCCCGGGGGACGTCCGCCTTGGCGACGGCGGCCTGGGGGACGTCCGCCTTGGGGACGGCGGCATGGGGGACCTCGACAACCTCCAGAACGTCAGCCTGCGGGACAGTGACGACCTCCGGGGCGTCGGCCTGCGGACAGCGGCGACCTCCGCAACGGCGACCTCCGGGTCGTCGGCCTGGCGAACGGCCGCGACCTCCGGAAGGGCGACCTCCGGGTCGTCGGCCTGGCTGACGACCGCGACCTGGGGGACGGCGGATCTTCCCTGAGCACAAGCTCTATCCCGACGTCGACCATCTTCGCATTTGTGACCTGTTAAATTACACAAATTGACCCAGAAATGGCGCCCTGTTATCACATCACTTTTGTTTAAATGTAGACTTATTGGCCTGGTACCTTCTTATTATAGGAAGGGTCGGTCGAGGTGACCGAGTGGCTACTACGGTTAATTGCAATTGGATTAGGGGATTAGAGCACACCCGCTTGGCCTCGCACGCAGTTCTCAGTATAGAGCCCTCCACCCCTCCCCTCCCACTCCTTCAGTACCGCTATATTAAAGTTGCATGTCGAGCTCTTTCCCGCCAAAACTTAAGAGGTCCAAATACAAATAAGAATCAGTCCTTGCATCATTCAAGATTTCTTTTGTCCATACTCCACCCATGCCAGACTGCCAAATAGTGTCTAAGCCTGGCCGGTGATATCAAGTTACGACAAGTTTTCATATTAGTGGTAAATGTCATCAGTTTGTGTGGTTCGCGATGCTTTGGTATAGGTAGCAGTGCCGCCAATGAGTTCTGTGGTGTCGGGGGATAGACACGTTTGCCACACCTCAGCCGAAACGGCGATGTTTATTAGGTTTCTGAATTTATAAAATGAAACAATCGAGTTTTATGCACATTTTGATATGAATTTCGCCTCGGCTTAGTTTTGGCGGGAAAGAACTCGACATGCAACATTAACCTACAGCTATACTGCTTATTAGCCCATACTAAGAAGAAAAAGAATGAATGTTACGAAAATATATTCCGCGTGCATCAAATATTGCTGCCTATAACCAGTTGATCACTATATGGTGATGTCGAGTTGCCACAGTTTGTTTCCTTGTGGGCGGTCCAGCGCGTCAGAGATCGACTTGGTTTTGGGTCGAATTGAGGCTAACGGACCGCGTTAGACGCTGTGTCTCGCTTGGTAACTAACATCCCACCTCCCATCCCCACCCGTTATTTTCTTCCTCTCAACATTTCACTCTACTTACCAGTCTCTACTCAGGTGCCATACATACAAATAACCCTAAACCCGTGATCGTCATTTCATTCCACCCGTTCCCACGTTTCCGCCATCCCCTCTTCCACCACCTCCGCCATTACCCGTTTTGTTTTTCGCCTCGCCTCCCGCCTCTTCCCATCCGCTCTCTTATGGTCCTTCATGCCCCAAACCTCGTAAACATTGTAACTGGGCCCTGAGCTTGCATCTTGACCGCTTCTGGTCACACGCCACCTTCTCCCCTTGCCACCCCTTCTCTCCTAACCCCATCCCACCTACCTCTCACACCCCTCATGCCGCAACACAACACTACACCCACTCAATGTCTCCCCACTACGGCTCTGCTCCATAACATCACATGCCACACGCCGCGTTCGCTGTCCTTCAGAACTGGATTTGCCAGCATCAGAAGTCATATGACACCCTTTGATCTTTTGCTCAATGCTTCGCTCGTCTTTCCTCTCAATCATATTAGTGCACTGTGGTTCCTTTCTCATGGACAACGAGCGAGACCTCAGGCAAGAGAATGTTAAAGACTGATCAGGTCGGAAACAAATCCCCCGCCCCCACGGTCGCAAGTTTTTAGGACGCTCTCTTGTCAGATTCCTAAATCCGCCCCTGATGTCTCAACTCTTATTGCCTTCTTTTATATGCACCATTCGCCTTACACCATGAGCCCCCACCCAGCTCCCCCCCCCCCCATCCCCCACTGCGAGGTGCACGTCCAGCAGTCGACCTGCCCGCAGGCCGACCAGTCTGCCAGTTATTACTGAAAGAAAAAGGGAACAAAAAGGTCCTTCGATACCTTCCTATACAATATTCTACCTGTACCAGTACTCAAGCTATTTCACTAGGCCGGGCTACAGCCCACTTTCGTTTTTAAATTCGAATTTAAAATGGGGACAGGAAAGCAAAACAAACGTTCACGTGACCCCGGACGGCCATCTGATTGCCCGGGGAAAGCGACGCGCGTAAAAGTCCTCTTCTTTTCAGTCGCTTAATTGCCTTGTACAACAAGACAAAGAAGCCCCGTAATTCTACGTGAAAAGTGCAAATCTACCTGACTTTACTTCGTTAAAAACGGGAACCCGTCCGGAACCCCGCAGGTGTGGAGGATAGGCGGTGGTGCCTCGCAGCTGTGGGCGATGTGTTAATTGCGTCTGCACCGAATTATGCCTGACGTGTGAACAGTGACGCTTCGTGCCATAATACAATCTGAATGTCAATTTAAGACATTCTGCTCATATATATGACAATAATACACTAAATGTTATTTACACTTGGCAATATTAACTTCTTTATTGTTTTTAACTGATAATTTAACTGATAAACATTCCAAATTGTCTACAATTTTTTAAATGAACTTGTCTTGCCTCCAACTGCAATCTCCTAACCATGTAAAACCGTGTCTTTATTGCTATTTTATGTTAAATCAGATACCTGAACAGCAACCACCCATTTCAGTCTATAGATAGGTCAACCAAATCAGACACCTACGCAGGCACCACCACCCTCTCCCAATCTCTCAGGAATTAATTACACACTATAATACTATAATCATATATATAGTTACGCGTGTAACCTAGCGTTATGGAATTGCATTCGCCGAACAGAATCACAATTGTACAGTTGTTCAAAGCCGATAAATTATTCAGTGCCTTGGTATTAACAAGACAGATAAAGCGAAAGCACCACACTCTCTAAGTCCCATTACAGTTGTCTGTAAATAAGCCCATATTTCGCTCTGACTTGCACGCTCTGCAGAGTGCTCTTGAATTTCCTTCAAGTAACATCACTCCGTCAAACCGTTCGCATAAAATGGTGGATAATCATACTTGGTATGCCATATCGCAACTATTCTTATACATAACTTTTCTTTGCAGCTGTGACTGCAAGAATTCACTATGACGCTGCGGTTCATGGTCGTAACTTCGCCCAAGAAAAAGAAATCTGTGTACAACTTCAGCGTACTCTCCAACGAGCCAAAGATGTACGATTGTGTCTTCTTTGGGAATACATTACCCCCAATGATCACAGTTGACACATTCTTGGCCGTCAAAAAGTTTGACATAAATCACCAAATAGACGCCGACGCCATGACCTGCTTGAAATTCAATGAACGGACAAAAGTAAGTGACTTTCGTTATTGATTAATTATCGCTATCAACAGATATGAAATGTCCATTTCGATACTTTACACTACCCAGCATTGACCACTTCATTTTCCTCAAATACAAGCAACTTTCCCTATTTTCTTTAACTTTCAGCTCTTCCAAATAGCACCATTCGAACCGGACCATTTGACATTGGACAACTTCCTCAACTCACCAACAGTCTCTATACCTGAAGCTAACGGAAGCCCACGAAAGAGACGAATGTCAATTACCGGAACTGTGACAAATGTTAGTAGTACAAACCTGTATTGTATGTATCGGTATATCTGATATTAACAATATGTATTTCCTCCCATTCTCGTTCTCGATCTATTTGCCCATTCTTCGTAATCATTGCTATTGTGGCATGAAACAATACTTTCAAGCCTGGCTTTTCCCCCACCGTCTTGTCTATACGTGTGAGAACGTTGAACATAATTGTCAGTTTCTCATAGGTTAACCGTGCACCCTAATAGACAGAACCTAAGCAATACTTCTTACTCTACTTAAAATATAACCTGTACGTGCTTCCAAATTACAAAATACTTTTTATGGACATCTTTTGTATTTGTTATATCAGTCATACTACCATAGACTAAACCTACCCTTGACCCACTGCCTCGTATGCCTTTCTATTTCAATAGTCCAATGAAGCACATGACACCGGCAAGTGGCGTCGACTCGATGTCACCGTCAAAGACCCACGGACTTCCATGAGTTTACTCGTTAAACTATGGAATGAAAAGTCCGACCACAAACTTGCAGCAGGGGACACCGTCTTCGTGAAGAACCTAGAGGCCGAAGAGTACATGGGCATGAAATACCTACAGTCTACTTCAACCACCGAAGTCAAGGTAACCATTCCACATTCATCAATACCTTCGCTAAGTGACCCCATGTATGATTTCTCCAAGTTTGACAGACTTGTATGTATACCTGTAATGCCAATAGTTCTTACATAAGCCACCACGGGCTTTTCCTTGCATTGACCTTTTTGCCATTACAGATTACAAAACAGGCGCCCACTGAGATACTTCTGGTCAGCGGCCTTGATGTACAAGAGTAAGTCTTTTGTCAAAAATATATCTGTTGCCCCCTCTCCGCCCTCACATGCAACTCTCATTCCCCTATTCCTATGGCAACATATTTTTCCAGAAACAAATCTTAATCCTTTTGCTAATACTTCCTGACAAGTAATGACTAATCACATAAATAAACTGTCTTGAATGACAAAAATACTCCAGTCCGTCACCAGAAATTGCTATGAAACATGTGCTTTCAATGGCCTAATCAGTGAGTCCCTAAATAGGAAGTAATCAATAAACCAATTAGAATGCCTTATGTGATCATGTGATAATCGTGCACATGTGCATTGACCAATTCACCAACTTCTTGTAAAACAAGAATGGTGGCATGTTGTTGTCCATGTTTGTACCAGTGGCCAATTATGGCGCCTTTTGAGAATATTAACAACTTTGGAAGAGTGCAAACATAAGTAATATTTTATAACAAATTTCAACTTATTGAAACTAAGTTTGAAAATTATATATAAACAATTCAATTGGTCATGGAAACTGGATTTTACTAGACCTTCTATAGAATGCAACATGATTCAGCCATAGTCATGGATTCATGGCTAAATATCCCCTAAAACTTGACACTAATTCGGCGACGTACACCCCTGTATACGCCCAAATGCCTCCTGTTCGATATGCCACCTTAACAAAATTTCCATATTTCCCCTTAGAACCGACGTCATCCTACTTGTTGACGACGACGAATACGTCATCGACAGAGCCCTCCTTGAGCAAACAGTTGGAGATTCGTTCGCCCTGGTCAGCACCCTGCCACTGAAGTTGACCGCCGTCGTCAGCAATAGGCGAATAACTAAGCTCCAAGACCAAGGTATGCTCAACTACTGTTCCTCATATTATTCACCCTAATCTATGAGTTTTACTGGCTTGTTTACTTGCTATTTGCCTCTGCCAGCATATGACACTTTAGCTTGGTCAGGACCCCGATATGCTGACAGTGACAACACATGGCACATTTCGGGAACTTCGAGCTGCTGTGCCACAAAATACACATCGAAGCTGTATCAAAGAAAGAAAATTCTAGGCTGACCTACCTATCAATCAAGTTCCCGAAGTATAGTACACAAGACATGCATCGCCCCAATGCAGTGGAAGATTGAACACAACCCATTTTATGAAATGTCCATTTCGATACTTTACACTACCCAGCATTGACCACTTCATTTTCCTCAAATACAAGCAACTTTCCCTATTTTCTTTAACTTTCAGCTCTTCCAAATAGCACCATTCGAACCGGACCATTTGACATTGGACAACTTCCTCAACTCACCAACAGTCTCTATACCTGAAGCTAACGGAAGCCCACGAAAGAGACGAATGTCAATTACCGGAACTGTGACAAATGTTAGTAGTACAAACCTGTATTGTATGTATCGGTATATCTGATATTAACAATATGTATTTCCTCCCATTCTCGTTCTCGATCTATTTGCCCATTCTTCGTAATCATTGCTATTGTGGCATGAAACAATACTTTCAAGCCTGGCTTTTCCCCCACCGTCTTGTCTATACGTGTGAGAACGTTGAACATAATTGTCAGTTTCTCATAGGTTAACCGTGCACCCTAATAGACAGAACCTAAGCAATACTTCTTACTCTACTTAAAATATAACCTGTACGTGCTTCCAAATTACAAAATACTTTTTATGGACATCTTTTGTATTTGTTATATCAGTCATACTACCATAGACTAAACCTACCCTTGACCCACTGCCTCGTATGCCTTTCTATTTCAATAGTCCAATGAAGCACATGACACCGGCAAGTGGCGTCGACTCGATGTCACCGTCAAAGACCCACGGACTTCCATGAGTTTACTCGTTAAACTATGACACTAATTCGGCGACGTACACCCCTGTATACGCCCAAATGCCTCCTGTTCGATATGCCACCTTAACAAAATTTCCATATTTCCCCTTAGAACCGACGTCATCCTACTTGTTGACGACGACGAATACGTCATCGACAGAGCCCTCCTTGAGCAAACAGTTGGAGATTCGTTCGCCCTGGTCAGCACCCTGCCACTGAAGTTGACCGCCGTCGTCAGCAATAGGCGAATAACTAAGCTCCAAGACCAAGGTATGCTCAACTACTGTTCCTCATATTATTCACCCTAATCTATGAGTTTTACTGGCTTGTTTACTTGCTATTTGCCTCTGCCAGCATATGACACTTTAGCTTGGTCAGGACCCCGATATGCTGACAGTGACAACACATGGCACATTTCGGGAACTTCGAGCTGCTGTGCCACAAAATACACATCGAAGCTGTATCAAAGAAAGAAAATTCTAGGCTGACCTACCTATCAATCAAGTTCCCGAAGTATAGTACACAAGACATGCATCGCCCCAATGCAGTGGAAGATTGAACACAACCCATTTTTGAGAGCAGACTATGGGAAATTCATGCCTAACATTTATGATTTCATGTACATGTAACATACTTTGAATTCCGCCCGCTTGATGTTGACTTACACTGATTTTGTTTTCTTTCCAGATGGCACTTCCCATTAAACGAACGTACGGCCTTATATTATATAATTCCTTTACCTTCTACCAAATGTTAATGAAAACATTGGTGATCCTTTTACCCCGACGTATGATCCTGTAATTTTTATGACAATCGGGCTGTGCTTCAACATGTATATGTATGTCCCGTCATATACCGTTTATGTTCTTCTTTCTGCAACTACAAATGTTTCTTTGCTTACCTTATACGAGATATTATTCAAAAGATTGCTCGTGCTTTGCCACGAACTAAGTTTTTTTTTTTTTTTTTCACAATCATATTTGATCTACACTATTCGTGTACATATATGCCGCGTCATGTACGGTTTATGTTCTTCTTCATTCTAGAACTTTACCATATATTTGTGTCCTACGTGATAGGAGATATTAGTTAAAACATTGCTCAAAAATACTATTACCACGAAATGAATACTGTAATTTTCATCACAAACATATTTTGCCTTCAACATACGTGTATATGTATGTCTCGCCATGTACCGTTTATGTTCTTCATTCTAGAAATTTAATATGTTTGTTTATTACCTTATAAAAGATGTCAATTAAAATATTGCTCATTCTTGAACCACGGAGTATGTTCATTTTATTTATTCCACAATCATACTTTACGTACAACATTCCTGGATATGTACGGCCCGTCAAGTATTAAAGTTGCATATCGAGGTCTTTCCCGCCAAAATTAAGCCCAGGCGAAATTTATATCAAAATTTGCAGAAAACTCGATTGTTTCATTTTTTAAATTCAGAAACCTGATATACATGGCCGTTTCGGCTGTTGTGTGTCAAACGAGTCTATCGCCGGACACCACAGAACTCTGTCACGGCACTGCTACTTATACCAAAGCATCGCGAAGCACACAAACTGATGACGTTTACCACTAATATGAAAACTTGTGGTAAATTGATATCACCGGCCAGGCTAAGAGACGCTATTTGGCAGTCTGCCATGGGTGGAGTATGGACAAAAGAAATCTTGAATGATTCAAGGACTGATTCTTATTTGTATTTGGACCTTTAGTTTTGGCGGGAAAGAGCTCGACATGCAACTTTAACCAATAAAGAGACTATTAAAAAGCCAGCTTGTGGGTAAATTAATTCGTAGAATTCACATACTATACCCACACAAAAGCAAATATTGAAGCAGTCTTTCATGTCTTAAGTCATCTGACCCTGTCCCTTAGTCATTTGCCTCGACAGACTGCATTACGAATCGGCGACGTTTCGACTCCGCAACTCCATCCATATGGCTCGTATGCAGTCGCAATGGCTCTTAACATTGGGGGGGGGGGGGGGGGGGGGGTGGGGGGCAAGGGGGAGTTGGGTTCCCAGATCATGAAGAATACATTTCTTTATTCCCAGGTTACGATGAATTAAAAACCGAACTCTCTGCATGCAATGGAAGAGGCGCATACACTATACCAAATTGACGATTTCCTCATTCACAGTTATTTAATATTAAAATTCCCTGTTCACAATTATTTCAATTTAAAATTCCCAGTTCATGATTATTTAATATTAAAATACCCACTTCACGATTAATGAAAATCCTTGATCACGGCGGTCGGCCCAGTTCACGAAGAATTATGTTCCTCATTCCCAGTTCACGGTCAAATAAAAAGCCCAATCCCGAGGAACGCAAATACACCCACCCCACCCCCACCCCCCCTACATAGTCCATAGACCGATTTACTCGCGTCACTTTTTCTTTTATCCGATGGTGTGCTGAATACAGGATTTCCACATGCGTTATGTCGCACAAACAAGTCGCACAAACAAAGCATGTCACTTTCTTGTCGGTGCAGTTTCACAGATGAGTATTTCTCACTTCATAGTCAATTAGGACTCAAGCGTGCTCGGGGCTTAGTCGCAGTATGGATCGGTCTATTGTCTCCATAACCCCGATTTTCGTCTTTCTTCTCAAGCTATGCTTGACACATTCTTTCTCGTCTGTCTGTCTGTCTGTAGACGCATTATCTGTCGAATGCCTAAAGATATCGTTGTCTTCTTTTGCCAAAACATTCCGACAGCCAATCGACAGGTGAAGTTCGTGAATGGGCAATATAACTCAAAGGTCAAGGTCACGATGACGTCATACGTCCAAAACACATTTTCCATTCTAGCTCTCTTAATATTGCAGCTAGAGAGCCGCAATTAGTGTCAAAATACTCGGCTCCTCAAAATCTTTCGCGCTACTGACATCAAATTTGACGTAAGATAAAAAGTTTTCGCGCCACAGCCTCTTGAAAATTGAAAATGTTGGATTTTTTTTTTTTTTTATAAAGTTTGAGATATCGACTCCGCCTTCTGCACAGACAATGCCACGGCCCACCGTCAGGCTAAGTTTGTAGATGGGCAATGTAGATCAAAGGTCAAGGTCACAGGAATTTTTCAAACTTCTCTTAACCATTGAAAGATAGGACCAAAAAACGGAAAAATCGCTATAACGTTCGCAGTTTCCATTTAATCACGCTGCAAATTATTTCACGTATTGAGTCCATTAGTACCTTCTATATCGTCTTTCATTTATGCAAATCGCCCAAATAGTTTTCCTGCTAAAACTTCCCAAAGTTTAACATAGGACCCTACGGGAGCATTTTGGCGGGAAAATGGGCTCCCCAATTTCTCCATGAAGGAGACATGTCAGACAAACGACACCTTGCGTGAGACATGACATTAGTATTTGGGCCAAAGCACTACATTGATCAAGGTCACGCTTCCAAGGTCAAGGTCACAACAAGGTCAAGGTCACGAATCTTGTTTTTCTTCGTAGCTCCGTTAATATTGGCTCCAGAGATCCGCGGGTTGTCTCACGGTATTCTTCTGAGAGAGGCACAAACGAAATGTGGTCTCAGATTTCACTTCACATTTATAGGTTTCGAGCTATTGGATGGTTAAATTTGACCCGAATAAAAATGGAGAAAAATCGCTGTGCCTAAATAAATGCAGATAGACATCCTTTATGTCGTGGAATAGGTACCAATATTACTGACATCATGTGTGCCAAATGCCTTTCAAATCAGGCGAGTGCTTTGCACGCAAAAAAACAAAGACATTTAACATGGCCGATCCCATTATAAAGCTTCGATACGCCAAATGACTCACGGCGCGCGGACATTTCGGCCTATACTCTGTCAGCAATGCATGTACATAGTCGGCACTCGCTATATATATTCCAGTTGCACTTATCCCCAGATTTTCGTCTCCTTCTCAAGCTACGCTTGACGTTCTCGTTTTGCTGTTACTCCGTCAAGTGAAAATTATTACGGTGAATGACCGCAACAACTTATGTAGTTCATTACAAGAAGCAGTTGCATTTGTTTGTGACATCTGGAACCAACGTCGCATTCATGTAACTCATACACAGTGAAAGGAATTATTCTGGAAGTTTTGAACATTGTGACTCGTTAAGTCAGTGTAAAGTATCATGTATGTTAAAAATCCTTTTCTCCATTTGGTTGTATTGAACTTTATTTGTTTTTATTGAACTTTTAAAAGCAGTTAAAGTAAAAACACATACTAACATACATTTATCCAACGATAACCGTATGCATCCATGTCAAGGAACATCATTGCGATCTAGTACTATTCTATGCAACACCTAATTAAGTTAGGAACTACTATTTAACTGAGCTAGGAACTACTATTTAACTGAGTTAGCTACTACTTTTACTATTTCACTGCATGGTAACTATTTCTAAACTGCCTAGTGCAAGGTCATCTTGTAGCTTGTATGTATACACGGCAAAGTCACCTTCATACACGGTGTTGTACCACCTAGGGTATCCAGGCACCTGTAAATGACAAAAGAGAAACATGTGAGTAGTATAGTAATAGTATATCAGCATGTGTTTACAAAACATAATCATGTATCAACAGGACCTGCAGGTGAGGCTGAAATGAATGAAAAAGTGTTTAACTGCCACTGCTGATGCTGAATTTGTGTAAAAATATCATGATTTTATTTGCAAATTAATACAAATGCAACAGATGAACACCAACATGGAGTGCACAGCTGAAACGCCACCTGTGAGATCACTTTGCCGTTGTACCAGACGTCTCCTCCTGCCTGGGTAAACTTGTGGCGGATGTGCTTGCCCACAAGCAGAGGTGTGTTGGGGTCACTTGGGTGGTCACTGCACTTTGCCAACGCCTGGGTCAGCAACAGCTTCACGTTGTGGGAGATCCCTTCCGTTTACCTTCAACCACGTGGCTGAAGGCGAAGACATTGGGCATTCTTTGGGGGGGGTGCTGTTGAAACACGGCCTGCCTGGCTTTCTGTCTGCCACAGGCCGTAATACAGGATGTCCTGTGTGTGCAGCTCCAGTTGAGAAACCTTCCTGGCTTTGGCAGCTTCAGCCGCGCTGATCTTCTCCTCGGCCGCCAGCCTGCGTGCCGCCTTGATTTCCGTGGCCCTACTTTTGAAGTTGGCTCTCACAGTCTTGACGTCTTGCCTGGCCAGGCGCAATACCTCGTTCAGTTCCTTTTGAGTCTTTTGTTGGAGCCACTCGTGCGTCTTATTACAGCTGAACATCACGTATGTCTCAGAGGCGATCGTTGAGATGTTTGGCTTACACCTCATCAGCTGGTCAAGGTAACCGAAGACAGCCATGCGAATGCAGCGCCATCTGGCGAATCCCGCCACTATTTGAACCATTTGTAGCCTGGGTCCCAAACTTTGTAACAGTCAATGACCCGTGAAAGAGGGCGCTGCTGTTGTCCTTAAGTTCAAAGTGAGCCACCGGCAAGGCGCTCTAGCGGAGAGTCATATGCTAACGGATAGGAGGAACCAAGTCGCATTCACAGGTACCGGCATCCGCCAAAAACAAATATGGCGGACGCCTGGTCGGGAACAGTTGTGTTCTCCAACATTTCTTCGGGAAAATATAACAGAAACAACCTAGTGTCGACACACTTTATTGATGTCAGATGATAGAACAAGGTATATAGAATACGTGAACACTATCATTGTTCGAGCACACATCATAATAAAAGCTACAGTCGATTCCCTACTAACGTCGAAGGATTTTAACATTGTTACCGTTGTGCCCCTAGAGAAGCGGGCTTGCCTGGGGCACTTGCGCTAAGTAACACGTTTGCTTCAGCGCCAGTATCCAGCTTGAAGTTTACATCTGTACCTTGTACGTTTAGGTTTGCGACCCATTTGTCTTCATTTCTTTTCCTTTCAGATGTGTTGACGGTCCCCACAAACAGGTACTGAGCCTGTTCTCCGCCTTCCTCAAGCTGTAACACCCGTTTCTTCATACCTCCTCCTTTACAAACAGCTGCAAAGTTTTCTACCATTACATTTATTGCAGGTTTTCCCATAAGCAGGACATCTTCTCACTTCATGGTCCATACCACAATATCCACACTTGTGTATCTGACCTTTTGTATTCCTTTTAGGACTACTATTATGCTGCTTGGCATATCCACTGTTTTGTTCATAAGTCTTGCTTTTGTTGAGTGCATGAACTTCCTGTTTAGCGTGCACTTTGCCTGATACAATTGCCTTTATTTGCTCTTTACTCGCTTCTGCAGCTCGACAGATATGTAAAGCATTATCCAATGACAGTTCAGTTTCCTTCAGCAAGCGTTCTTTTACTCTAGTGTCCATGACACCAAAAATGATTTTGTCTCTTAAGATCTTCTTGCTTTGATGTCTGCAGTTGCACTCAGAACAGTCATACTTTGTTGATACAAAAAACACGACCATGTGCATTGCTATTTCACAGGAAGAGACCCGTCATCTATTCTTTAGTAATTCACGTACATCAATATCACCAGGCGTTGTAACGGCCCTGGCCTAAACATAGAAATCTGTCACACACAGTCACTAGATTAATACTGAAACCAGCTCCACACGTGAGTAACACGAGAAAAGCTCAAGCCGGCGCGAACGACTCGCATGTTAAGCAGCGTTCACACTGCAGGTATTGGGTCAAACTCACCCGCCCCGGAAATATCCGGCCTATGGACAAAGATGTGGAAAATGCAATGTATTAAATCTTTTCGCAACTGTGTGTAGAGGAGGTGGACGCAGAACACAGAAGTTAAAGTCCGTTTATGCTATGCAAGACGATTCTGAAGACTGACATGAATGATATACTATTCGTTGGTACGTTATTCATTGGTGATGTTTGACGGGATGATAACTGAATGGTCAATCTGCAGATACAGGAACAGCAGGCAGCGTTCAAGTTAGACACATGTGCTGATGCTAACGTTCTACCGCTGTGTGTGTTCAACCGTCTAAAGCCGCAGAAGCCATTGATTGAGAAACATCATGTCTTGACAGCCTTCGGAAACCACCAGATTCTATAAGATTCAATAAGCAGTCATTTTCGGCAGACAAGCATTCCAAAAGATGAATGTAGTGCCAGGCGTAAAGGCGGACAAATTCCGTTCGAATCTCAAAAAAGAATCGTTTATCACGGAGTATAAAGACGTATTCAATGGGCTCGGCGAGTACGATAAAGATTATCATATTGAAATTGAAACTTCTGTTCCGCCTGTATTTGCATGGAAGTAATGTGAATATAGACACCTAATTCACCGCGACTATTTATATAGTACTGTAATTTACAGATGGATAGGACCTCATAGAGTGTGGAAACATCCACTGTGACAAGTGTCCCTGGTTTCACCTGAAAGAAAGTCAGTCCCCCCCCCCCGATGTCGAGTGGTTATGTTTCAAATCTTGTCAGCAGTCCGGCAATGGGGCCTGGTGTGTATGTCGCACTTGCAAGGATGAATGTCTGCTGGAGTGTACGGCTAAACATGAATACCAACGTGGACGTTACTTCCACCCCTCCTGCGTTGGTTTGTCGTCGCAATCAGGCCAAAGCGGTGAGCTCATATTTATTATTACACAAATTTATATAATAGTTCCTACTAATGTCATAATGATTTTTTACTATGTTTGGATTATGGTTTAATTTATTAATAATATAGGCACCAGTCAAGTAAAAAAGTTATGCACCAACCAAATGATAATATCTCGAGCAAATTGGTTCTGTATATATAACTTTATTTTACAGCGAATACATTTTCTTTTGATGAATATTGATAAAGTAGAATTTCACTTTTATTAATGTTGAAAATTAATATTCAATATTACATTTAATTACAGATTAAAACTACTTACAGTTTTGGGTCATTGCATGTTTCACGCGAAGGGCTGCACGTTAACATATTTAAGGTCACTTATTGTCTAATGAAGGATAGGTGTTTTTTTAGCATATCATCGACACTTGCATATTCAGTATGATGATGGCAACATAATATTTAGCAGACATGATGTTACGGGTACCCCGACGACATTAAGTTATCATTGAAAAAATTCTAAATTAGTAATAATATAATATTGTTTGTGGATATTTACACAATAAAAATAAGCACGTAACCACCCCTTTTAATCAGTAATTTCACCATTATACATCCATTAAACAATTCAATACTTGGTATTCATTTAATCACGGCAGATAATTTACCTTAATGGGTTTTTTTTCTAAATATAGTTGTCCATTAATGAAATGTTTTATTCCATGGGGAAATGTAATTAATTTTAGAACTGGGGAAGTATGAAATTTCGTCATCTCCCTTGCTACAATAATGCAGCCCGCGCCATGAAAAGGAATTGGCGGTGCAGCTATAAATGTTTTAAGACCAGCATGACTGCATACAGGCTTATTCTAACGCCCTGGGATTTCGTGGTCTGCTGGACCTCGTGAACAGGGATGTTGGGTGCGAGGGTGATGGAGAGGCCATGAATTCAGAATTGAGAGCAGCCATGCCTGAATACGCAAATACCAATAAAATTAGTAAATTAAAGGCAAAGATGTCTTTTGTCTATATCACACCCTGATATACTATAACTACAATCTTATTAAAGTGGTATTAACAAAAGAACGATATTTATGAACACTGACATGACGGGTGGGCATTTCATTTAATAGTTAGTACCTTAAATGAAATATAAAAATTTGAGATAGACATTGTATTTACACTAAGGTGTGAACGGAGTATGGAAGCAGCATGCAGCGACGACAGCTACTTGGAATAGGACGGTGAATCTGAGAGGCGGTCAAGGGAAGAATACCAGCATGGATCGTTTTAATGAATTCTGATTTCAAAGGCATGGGCATTGCTTTGTTTCAAATGCATTCGATACTTTTTAACCGAAAGTGTGCCCCAATAAGGGTAGTTGCAGTATGGAGTGATTGCTCTTTGGTTCCATACTTTTACCTCAGATTGTTGATTTGTTTTTGGAAGAAGCAATGATTAATTAGGAAGGCGGCTAATTTGTCACGCTGAATTGAAGAACTATGATTTGTGGTTTATCACAAAAAGGAACATTATTGTTATTTCACTTTTCAAATTATGTTTATATGAACATAGTGTTTTTTCATTGCAGCAATGCTGAAGGAATTCGACGGCCGTTACACAGACGATCACGTACAACGCTGTGGTCTACTGTTGGAGCCCATGGGCAGACAGATCGACGAATTTTTTGCAAATCGACTCGGCGAAAATTACCTGCCACATAGCAAGGTTACAATTAAAGAAGGTTGCCAGTCAAAACTTGTACAAAACTTTGTAACCACATACGAAGGCAACAAGCGGGTTTCCTTCATCCCCAAAAGGTGTCATGCTGCGTTCCCTAAATTCGAATACAGCATGGACATCAGCAACCCAGAGCAGGTTAAACAGACCATCGTCAGGCATTCACGTTGCATGGAAGACCTCAGTCAATGTTATCCTCAATACAGTGAAGATGACGTCGCCGATGAAAATCCGCCTCCAGGAGAGACAAACCTTCAAGACTTGAAGGACTTGTATCTACAGCGATGATGATTAACTTAAATTATGAGACTACTGTTTACTTACATTAATAAAATGGCTATAACATCGATTACTAATTCACATAGAGACGGTAGATTAAGTGTATTATGTCTAATGTAATGTTAGCATCATTTCATTGCATAATATAATTTATATTGATTCCTATTATTTGGCATTAAGCAACTTGTATAATAAATCAATTAACCTATTAATATTGCACCTGTCGGGCAGTACAGCAACTTGCGTAATCCGATATAGACCCAATGCATTAATCATGTCCGCTTTCACTTGTGTAAAGCAGGTTGCCGTCAGCAAACTTACTGGCTTGTCCGCTACGGTTGTCAACATGCATGCATCCTTAAACTCCGGTCTAAATTCTGAACCCCCGTGTTGAACAAAATGGTCTAACGAGTAAGAATTTTTATTTGAAAATACAATTTTACTATATGCTATTGTATTAATGCGAATTTGATTATAATTATCGGTGACCTTTGTGATTGTGTACACATGGAAGAAAATATGTATGGAGATCGTTAACTGTATTGTATCCAAAAAGCATAGTTAAGCCTTGCCGTGGTGAATTTGTTTTTATTCACTTATTACAACGCCAACGTTATGTTTAATGTTATAATATAATTGCCAAGGTCCGTGTGATTTCATATAAAACAAATCATCGAAACTTTCCTGCGCGCTTGAATATTTATATATCTTTGGTGTATATTTATTTAATGTTAGTGCATCAAAAACTTCTCATCAAACACGATAGCTAATAGTGAACAGCGATATGTGGCACTTCAAAGAACTGTCTGCCACTCAGGCAGAACGAGAGCTTCTGGTGAAGCCAGGACAATTGTTGGTTTTCCGTTTTGTATAACTGTGATTAAATTAAATGTATTTTTTATGTACTTTATTTTTATAGGTACGGTACGATATATAGGGCAATATATCGAAGTGATGTGTACGTAAATTGTATCCAACTGGTACACCAAATATATATGAATGTTGTAGTCTGTAAATGTATTTTATGTATAATTCTTAAAGTTGCATGTCGAGCTCTTTCCCGCCAAAACTAGAGAGGTCCAAATACAAATAAGAATCAGTCCTTGAATCATTCAAGATTTCTTTTGTCCATACTCCATCCATGCTAGAATGCCAAATAGTGTCTCTTAGCCTTGCCGGTGATATCAAATTACCACAAGTTTTCATATTAGTGGTAAACGCCATCAGTTTGTGTGCTTCGCGATGCTTTGGTATAAGTAGCAGTGCCGCGACAGAGTTCTGTGGTGTTACGGGATAGACATGTTTGCCACACCGCAGCCGAAACGGCGATGTTTATCAGGTTTCTGAATTCATAAAATGAAACAATCGAGTTTTCTGCAAATTTTGATATAAATTTCGCCTGGGCTTAGTTTTGGCGGGAAAGAACTTGACATGCAACTTTAAACGCTATTAAGTTCGCTAATTGTCTAACTTTGACATAACAATTATATTTTATTATTGTAACGTGTGGTCCTTATAACGTTATATTTACATTTCCTGTCTTCGGCTACCATATTGCTGCTGTCACATATGATGCTTGTGGCTATGCCTATGCTACCAAGTATAACTTTTGGTCCACCATGAACGCGATGATAGGCGAGATGACCACTATGATCAAGCTACAAACGAAATAAGCGTAATATTTTAAATATGAACTAATAGGAGTGAGAAATGTGTTCTAGTAAAACGAATAAAAATGGTTATGCTAATGTTATCACCATTGACATTTTTACAATAAATATTTAATAAATGTTTCAATGACAGTTTAAGTGTCTAATTTTTTGTGTTATAACATCTATACACATACCAGGAAGTTAACCCGTTCCCCTGTTAAAGACGACATATGTTCCATAAAAAAATTAATATAATATTGGTATGAATACTTAATTTTGATGTTAAATATTTAAAAAATATATAATTTTGTTTTTAAATTAGGAAAAACATAGAAAATAAAAATTGGAGCTCGATAATTTTAATACAGAAAAAACATCGCCCCCCCATGCCCGCCCTCTTGATATAAAATTGTCCGTCCCTTTTTGTTACACTGTACAGCCGGTGCAGTTGACACGCTACTTACCTTGTCCATTATCAGTGAAGCCAACTAATAAGTGAAGAACCCGGTTGAAAAAACTGCCAAAACGTTTTTTCTATTGCAAATAGCAGGCTGTCCAGCACACCCTCATGAAAAAGTAGGACAAAAGTAGGAAAGGAAATACAGAAAAAGTAGGAAAATAGAAGCAAAAAGTATGACTCAAATAACATATGTAGCAACATTATTCCGGATAAACAAATGAAAAAAGTTATATTACAGAGAAAATGCTTTTCTAAAATATTTCTTATATGCTGCTCAGCTGTACCTGTATTTTCATTATAAGAACTTGACAGGCACTAGTGTTGATTTCAAGATATATCAGGACGCAGAAACAAAATACCTCTGATTTTTGCAATAATAAAAGCGATATGCACACTTTTACAGCAATTCACGACATTTTGAAATTGCGCCTGGTGAAGCAAATACCAAAAAGTAGGAAAATGCTGGTATTTTGAAGAAAATGAAGGAAAACTAGGATGGAGACGAAAAAGTAGGATCACTGGACAGCCTGAAATAGCTTTAATAAATTTTATTTGCTTTGGCTTAATCGAAAACGAATTTTTAAATGACATTCATAAATAGAGTGGATCTCGGCTTCGGTTACCCATGAATGGCCTCGACTACTTCGTCGTTCTCACCCATGAGAGAAGTCCTTTACGTGCTGGTGCGCAAGACAATTATCTCTGTAGGCCGACCCTGTTCATACATTTTTGACTCTGGGCTTAACTAAAATACGTCACCGTGTTCGAACCTGAGGCATAAAGTTAGCACCCTGCTGCATTATATTTATCCGTACTTGCCGATTAATGGAACATTTCCACAAAATATCTTCCAAAGGTCTATCTCACCGCAGGGGAGGTTACAACCGCTGCAGCGCCCCCTATATTTTCACAGATATTTACGTCGCACGAACGTGTTTTGCGTCAGTTTGCAAGATATCGGCAGGCAGAGCGGACAACAAAGTTGGAGATAATTGTTTCAAGTGGTACGGTGAAAAAGAGGGTGTTGGAGAGGAATTCTTCATTCCTTGTCAACTTGTGTGTTACAATTATGCTCCCAGTTTTATCAAAAGGCAAATATTGGAGGAATTCAGTTGTTTTTTGCTGGACAATTTGACCGTCAGCCGGGTTGGCGGGTGAAGTTTGTGTTGGGTATGGGTTGGGGGGTTTGTTGGTCCATGTTAGAGGGGGTAGAGGTATGCCCAGATGAAGAGGGACTGAGATAGCTGGTTGTTAATTAAAGCATCTTGTATACTGGTATAATATTGTATACCGTATTTTGTCGACCGATGGCAAAGGTGAGTGCGTTGAGCCGCCCGTCGAATTCTCTGACGAGCAGCGCCTCTTCCGCCTTGGTATAGCCAGCTCTCCGGCCGTGGGTCAGAGAATGCTGGTTCAAGGCTGTGAGGCCTGACACGGTGAAGTCGACGTCCAACATCGAAGAAGAAGTTTAATCCTAAGAATAAAAGTAAACAGTACACGATCATATCGGTAGACAATTTCTATATGTTGAACGATGACGCGTTGTGTAGATCGCACTGTAGCCACTTTCTGATCTGCAATGGTAAATTTATATGCTGAATGATATATATTCTTTGTAATAAAATGAACGAACAACAACACCTTGTCCGTGGGTTGATTGGTCATCGAAGTCTACACCCACAGCATTTAAACATTAGTGACTCATTCTTCCGTAGGCTCAGTCGAGTGGGGCTCGTTCGACTTCAGTTTTTGTTGCAGCACCTGGATTTTGAGGGCTATTTGCTGTTGCTTCAGTTTTTGCGTCTGCCTAGCCTCAATCAGATAGGAGGTCCAAGCAGATCGGACCTGCCAAGGCTGGTATCGCTTGAAAAGGCGCGGTTCCTATTTTAAAAGAAATATATAGTCAGCTTTCGGTCAAATTGAAATGATTCCTGATTAGTATGTTAACAACTGAATTAACTTATTCGTATAGAACGCACACATGCTCAAAAGTACAATGCAGAGTAATAATATTCAGAATAGTACAGTACATAATATAAGTGCGATGGAGATATGCATGAATATGCATGAACAGGGCTAGGGGAGGGAGGGGGGTGGCTGTGATGCTGCCATGGGAGACTAGCCCAATTTTATTATTACTGTACCAGTTTGTGGCAGTCACCGAGAACTTGTTCACAGTCAGGGCCGCCTGTACAACATAGCAAAGTTTTAGGCTACATCACGTCATAAAACATCAGCTGATCTGTACATAGCTACTATAACGAAGTAAGCTTACTAGATCTACTGCAAGTACAAGTACAAGTAGGCCTACAATTCAAATTGTTAGCCTAGCTGTATCACACAGTTTGACAGTCTCAATCTCATTATGTACAGTAGGCTGTCAACTGTAGCGTCTGAACTTTCAGGCTGTATAAAATGGAGCTAGCCTACGGAGGGAGGAAGAGGGGGGTGGAGGTCCAAATGTCTATAAAGACCATAAGCGTCCCCTCCTCCCCACCCCACCCTATATTGCCTGTTCAATGCAGTTAACAGGTAAAGTGTTATGGATGCCGCACTGATCAGCTGATCACTGTTGATACACAGTCACTGCAACCAAGTGACTGACAGGTCAAGATGTGCACATGTCTCAAGTAAAACACCTGGACTGCCAAGTTGCAAATACCAAGCCAAGTAGCTTAATAGTTTACTTACTGGTATATCTAGTCTGTAGATTCAACGCAAGTCTTCTCCTTTCAGCATTTGAAGTAGCAATGACCCGGCGCGACGTTCTCGAAAAGTTCCACGTCCATTCGAAACATCTCGAAGAACACGCGCGGAAAACTTCACTGTTTTCCCGCTCACATACAGATATCGGTTTGAATATTCATAAGTTCAAAATATGCAAAAAAAGAAGAACCGGAAGCGCCCAAGTGGGTGTGAATTGCAAAAACGCATCATCCTGCGGCCTAGCCTCGGGAGACCCACTCTGTTCCGCCGTTGGATCTCGGTTCCAGCTAAGCTTAGTGCTGAATCACTCAGTCCAAGGGTACAGAGTGATTAGTCCGGTTATGCAAAAGCCGGTGGGCAAACCATACGCGACCCAAAAATCTATCAATCGCGGAATTTCCTTCAGAGATGCGGGGGGTTTCTTTTGCTTTTTCCAACTCTTACCTTTATTGTGTGTATAGCTGGGCAAATAAGTGACATAATCGTTCAAATTGTGATACAAGCACTAAATTTTGCATGGAGGCTCCATTTGGACCACATATTCCGAAAATAACGTTAGCCAAGTGAAATTTTAAGATGGCGGCAATTTTTTTCAAGATGGCCGCCAAAGAGATTCTGTAGTCACGATTTTTTGGAACATCTGTCAAACGTTCAAATTTAATTCAATATGTGTCCTTTTAGACAAATATGATCGTGCAAGGACAATTTATTAACGTTAATCGCAATTTCAAGATGGCCATCACTTTTTCAAGATGGCCGCCACAGGAATTACGATTTGTATCCTGTTATCTAGAAATCAATCTATTCATCCAATTTTAGTATTTTTGGTGTGGTTTCCTATGTTCTCTGGGACACAGAAACAGATTATGCGGTTTAAATTTTAAGATGGCGGCCATCTTAGTTTCAGCATTTTAGTTTTAACATTTTTGGTGCAGTTTCCTATGTTCTCTTGGGCGCAGAAACAGATTATGTGATTCAAATTTCAAGATGGCCGCCAGCGAGAGCTTTTATTTACAATATTCTTGCCAGTACATGTGGGCGTCTACTTTTGGTCACTTTCACGTCGTTTTAGAAAGCTATGATAGTACAAAGATGATTTCTACCGGTTTGTCACAATTCCAAGATGGCCAACACAGGACTTACGATTTGTACCCTGTTCTCTAGGAATATACCTATTCGTCCGATTTTAGTGTTTTTGGTGTGGTTTCCTATGTTCTCTGGGGTGCATAAACAGATTATGGGCTTCAAATGCCAAGAAGATCGCCATTTTCCAAGATGGCGTCCCTTTTTCAATATGACCGCCAGCGACAGCTCTTATTAACTATAGTCTTGCAAGACATCTAAATCATTATAAAAGTATATTCGCCCACGAAACTTTAGACAGTGTTGATACGTCAAAATGAGTCAGTGGTAATTTATTAATTGGAGTACGAATCCCGTCTTTAATATATTCAGCATGTATCCATTCAAGTCGTAACATTATAATTGAAGTCAAGATGTGTTGTTAGTTTGACAATATTTTATTTCAGAGTTGCATCATACACGTTATGCTAGGGAACATTACTAAGAATATATTCTACCAGCATAGCGCGATTTACGAGATCAGGCATATGCCGTTCAGCGACCATACCACACATGGTCCAAATATTACACAGATACGAACTCATTCTTAACAATGACAACTGCACAGTGCTGTGCACTGGAGACCTGAGAGATAACACTTGCATCGGCCATGACAGTCAGTCTTGCATTTACACCAGGTGAGTGCCTTGCAGCAAGTCGCAATGGCGGGTAGTGTAGTCCAACAGATCTGCCATGTGTCTGCTGTCTGGACCCATCCCCAGTCTGCAAGACTCAGGACATCTGGCTGGCAGACTGTTGCTTGACTCCATAAGCAGCCAGCCCGGTAAGCTGCCCGTTTCGTGTGCTGCAGGAGTGCGGCCTGGGCGGGCGGGATGGTCTCATACGACCTCTGCTTTCTAGCAAACAGATCCAGTCGCGCATCATTCACACTCTTGGCTGAACTAGATCTGTCATACATGGTGATAACAAACTTCTCTATGGTTTGCAGATCATCGCTTCCAAGTGTCACTGGATGTCGACTGAGACGATGAAAGACATCGGCTACGTCACACACATGCCATGTTTGCCATGCATACTTCTTTGCTTTTCCACGGAAGGCAGATGTCACATCACAACCTGTGAATGCATGAAAGAATAAAGTTCCTCTGGTCTTTTCTGGTTCAATTGCAGCGTTTATGTCATGAATGTCAATCCATCTCTTGTTCGAACCCTGTACAAACAGAACCCACAATTTATCAAGTCCCTGTTGTTGTAGGGTCGACATGGCAGCAACGGCTATGACGACCACATCTGTGTCATTGGCTTTAACAACAATGGACTTGTGTCCCTCCAATGTTGCATGTATGGCGTAGACAAAGATGCGAGTGTCCGCTTCTTCATGGCTGCAAGGGACAATGCTCCGTTTGCTGATCATTTGGTTGCACAAGACATATTTCCCCTTCATTACCACGAGAATGTTGTCCGTCTGCATCTCAACTATTTTGTCACTCACAAAGTTAAAGAGCTCGGCCTTATTGGCGCTGTCGCGAAGAAATCCCTGCCAGTTGTTCGGGGTTTTGCTGGCTCCAACTACTCTTCTTCTAGTGCCACGCCCTCTTCGTTCCCTTGTTTCTGACTTGAGGCTAGACGGAAAATATCGATCGAAAACAATGTCAGTTCTCTTGTATTTTGTCAAATATGCTTCCATCGTCGGTAAGACATCCTCTTCTGCGTAGTCATCAAAGATCTTTGTTGTACTTGGAGGCAGGGAATTCAGCAATGCCGTACCCTCAATGATGGCAACGTCCGCTTCCGGAGCGCTCTCCAGTACTGCAACCTTTGTTTCTAGAATTTCCAATAGTTGAGATTTTTGGCAGCAATGGAGCTTCCCGTTGTCACTCAGAGCCGCTGGAACGCACTGGTCGTCATGTTGAAAGAAGTTCTCCAGATCACATTGTCTACTTTGACAGGATATGAAGAGCTGAAAGAAGAAGCGATAGTCATCCTTCAGAGCCTTATGCTTTCGCACATTTAAAGCCAAGTTATGCGAGAAGAAGGCCAGCTTGGTTTTTTTTAATTGGATGATAGAAGGAGGATCGATCTCCAGAGTCTAGTCTAGCGGCAAACTCTTGAAACAGATCTCTGCCTCTGTCAACATCTGTGCCAAGCCGTTCCGCCGCAGTACTGTGGGCTATGCTTAAACAACATGCTCGGGCAAATCGTTCATCTAGCTCGGAACTTAAAGTTGCATGTGGAGCTCTTTCCCGCCAAAACTAAAGAGGTCAAACTACAAATAAGAATCAGTCCTTGAATCATTCAAGATTGGTTGTGTCTATACTCCACCCATGCCAGACTGCCAAATAGTGTCTCTTAGCCTTGCCCGTGATATCAATTTACCACAAATCTTCATTTCAGTGGTAAACGTCATCAGTTTGTGTGCTTCGCGATGCTTTGGTATAAGTAGCAGTGCCGCGACAGAGTGCTGTAGTGTCGCGGGATAGACACGTTTGCCACACCACAGCCGACACGGCGAGGTTTATCAGGTTTCTGAATTTATGGAATGGAACAATCGAGTTTTCTGCTAATTTTGATATAAATTTCGCCTGGGCTTAGTTTTGGCGGGAAAGAACTCGACATGCAACTTTAAATAATGTTAGCACCTTGCCGGGTTCTTATCTAAAGATTTCCCTGTGGGAAACCTCCACTTTGGAACTGCCTGTTCTTAACTAAAACGAGCACCTGTGGGAAACCAACACGTTCGTAATGATGCGGCCCTTCTCCGCGCTCCGTATATAGGAGACGTAAAACCCACGAACCCACGAAAACCCACCGCTTATGTGTTTGCCTTCCCACCGCTTGTGGGTTTGCATTCCAACCGCTTGAGGGTTTGCCTTCCCACCGCTTGTGGGTTATAGCCAAACCCACGACGATTACCAGCCGCGGCTACCCGGCCTTCACAATATCCTAAACCCCCTATAATCCTGAATATCGTGTTATTTTGCTTGTCTCTGTATATTTACTCTTTGTTTCCCTCCTATATCTACAACTTAACTACATTGTCGCGTACACACAATTCCAATCTCACCATGTACCGCGTCATCTGCTTGTGACGTACTCCGGCCTAAACGTTCACCTCGGTTGACCTTTCCGTTCTGTGTCACTGTTTCCGCCTGTTGTCTGCCGTGGCGTGAGTTGCCCGTTCCATGCGAAATTCAATAAAATCTGCTTCTTTATGGCGTTCATCTGGGCTGACATCAACTACATGTCTCGGGAAGTTGATCCGCAGGTAGCGTAGTATTATTCCTCTTCATATTAAGCATGGTCATCTTGGGTTTGGAGTAATATTGGACGGGGAAGGTTTGGCTGAAGTTTTAGCAGTGAACAAAAACATGTGATTTAGGATGCACTGCTACTGTTTAGCATGTCGTGTAGACTCCGATTGAACGTTGGACGTTGGGGCCTTTTAAATCTTCATTTTCTGGGTTATCCATAATTCTTGCTGTGTCGTGCACAAATTGTGGTTTTGAAGGAACCACAGACAACCATTTCGTTTCATCATCCCCCCTTTATTGATGCCGCGTCCTCAAAGTTATCCCCACAACTTCCACTATCATTAACAATAACACCCAGCTGTATAACACTGCCAGGCATGATGAACAGCAAAAGAGACCAGCTTAGAACGGTGTACAAAACACGGCAGGGATTTAGGGGCCTGGGTTTTCTTAAAAGCGCTGGGTTCGGTTGTAGGGGTGTGACCTTGCGCGGGTGCCATGACGGGATGATTTTGTGGGTGAAGATACTCTTGGCTGACCAGTCTCGGCTTGCTTGGCTGCCAGCAGGAGGTCTGGGTGGGGAAGTGCCGCCAGGATGCCCTGGAATATCTCCTTCAGTTCTCTGACCTCCGCCGTCAGAGTCCTCATTTCCATGCCGAGGTCCTTGCATGCGCACGCTGGGGGATGCTGGGCAGGTTGGGGTATTTCCGGGCCTGGCGACTTGCAGAAAGGCTCTAGGTCCCCTTTCTCCATAATCGCAGTGCTGTCCTTCAGCTCTAGTTTTTCTTCAGTGTAGGAGATGTCTCTTGAGGGGGCCGTGGGCCATAGGGTAGCGGAGCTTTCCGTGGTTGAGGTCACCAGCTGGGTAAAGGTGGTATCCAACAGCTCGTCGGGGAGGGTCAACCCCTCCAGGAGGTTGGGTGGACTAGCCATGCTGACTGACGGTAGGGAGTCATCCGGGGAGTATGTCGGGTACGCATCGCATGCTTAAGGAAGATCAATGGGGGGGGGGGGGGGGGGTGTAGGGGAGGACTCTTCGGCTGGACTCTTCGGTTTCGATGTTGGGTGGCGGCTGGGATATACTCTCTCCTCTGGCTTAGGCGTCTGGGTTGGTTCTAGCAGGGTGGCTATTGGGGTTGGTACGTAGTCTGGCAGCACCGGCTTGCTTCTGTCCTGCCATATGACCTCAGACGTGGCCTTGTCAAGGATCCTTATGTCAGAGTCCGAGATGAGGTGTGGGGTCTGGCTGGTGCGCAAGAAGCTGTTATCTGGCTTGCCATTCTTCATCCAGTTCCGGTGTGGTTGATAGTTCTTGCGGTGGCACTCCAGCTCCCTCATTTTCGTACAGCTGTGATATTTTAGGAATGAGGGGGGGGGGGGGGGGTCTTTATTCTAATTTGATGTACTTCTCGTTGTGTTGTTCTAATTACTTTTAAACTTAATTTCGACAACCCCAACTGGGTGTTCGTACCGAGTTCGGTCTTACGTTAACACGTGGTGGCGAAGGCACTGAGGCGAAACTAAGTGGTTAAAGTTTCGATCATTTATTAAACCCTTAAACTCAATTAAAGCACAAGTCACGAACTCCGTTATCGGTGTCACTTGCCTGGCAGCAGTTGGTGAAACTGCTGCCAGCCCCTTGCTCCGCAGGGCGGTGAATCCAACGTAAATCCCTCCTAGCTGGCCAACGCCGCTGACTGACTAACTGACTTCAAACTCAATCCAAGCGGTGACATCACCGCTGTGGTTGCTATAGTAACTCACGCGCGCAAACTACAGTATGGCGCAAAAGCATTGGGCCTGGGATACCACACAGCGAAACAAGCACAGGGTGCAGTAATGTTAAGCGACCTCCAGAGGCAGATGATGTTGATAGACGTGGCTTGCCACCCTCTGCCTTTGCGCCACAAACTCGTTGCAATGGCAGCACACATAGGCTCGGCTGCGTCCCGTCCCTGTTGTATTTGAAGCCATTTTGTGGGAAAGGAGAGTGAAAAGATGTTCAGCTTGCTTAAGCTTGTTATGATGGCTGACTTGATGGGGCCCATTTTTTATTCTTTGTATCACATAATCCTGATCTCTGAGTTTTTTGTGTTATTCGGTATGGGCCTTCGCGCAAGGTTAGCTGCAGTTTGGAGCATACCCCGGTCTTCCTTGTTTCAGCTAGGCACCATAGTGCATCTCCTGCTGGGTATTTGAATTTGTGACATTCCTGTCATACAACTGCTTGTGTCGTCTGGCCGTGTTCTTCAGACGTTTCCTAACCACTTGGTGGGCCTTTTGCATGCGGTCTCTCAGTACTTGGATATATTTTCCATAGCTGCTGACGTCACCCTCCTCGGTAGAGCTGCCAAAGATTATTTCTGCTGAGATACGAACTTCACGGCACAGCATCATCATATTAGGTGTTAACCCTGTGGATTCGTGGGGGTTGCTCTATATGCTCCGGCCAGGCATCCTAGGTTGAGATCCCAGTCGATTTGCTGGTCTTTTAGGTATGCTTTGATCATCTTAACCATGGTGCGGTTGAATGGCTCTGGCTGTCCGTTTCCCCTTGGGTTCCTTGGAATTGTCCTTGTCTTCCTGATTTCTAGTAATTTACATAGTTCCCTGAATACATCGCTCTCATAGTTCCGCCCTCGGTCAGAATGAATGTCGAGTGGGCAACCAAACCGGCTGATTACTTCATTTAGGATTGTCTCTGACGAGGTGATGGCAGTCTGGTCCGGGATAGGAAATATTTCTACCCAGCGAGAGAAATCTGTTTCCCCTGGGTGTTGGAGGGAGTCGTCCACGGATATCTGTGGATAGAATGTTTAATGGAGCTCCGACTCACATCTCTCCCAGTGGGGCTTTGGGCTTCCTTGTGAAGTCTCTGTTGGCTGCACAGCTGTCACACTGCCTGATCCAGCTGTCTGTGTCTTATGTGACCTCAAACCAGTAAAAATGTTGTACAAGGTTCCCTTTGGTTTTCTTTCTTCCCAAATGGCCTACCAATGGGGCATTGTGCATGTGGTATAAGATTTTCCTTTTCATTTCCGTGGGGACAATCAGCTGGTGGTAGTTATCTCTTCCATCTGCTTTGACAAAGTGTCTGCAAATTAAACCGTTTTTCCGTAGGGACCCCCATAAGCTCCAGTAGTGTCTGGTGGCTGGGCTCAGTGCTGCAACTTGAGCGCTGGCTGGTCTGTTGCCTTGTTTCATCCACTGCAATACAGGTCTCGGGTCAGGATCAGCTTCCTGCAGTTGCTGTATTTTCTGTTGGGCGTAAATGCTTGACCATGGCTGTGGTTGGGTGGGTTGATTTTGCTGTTGGCAATCTCGTGGGGTCTCACATCTTGACATAAAGTCTGCGTTTATGTGCTTCTTCCCTGGCCGGTATTGTATGGTAAAGTCATAGACAGTATCTCTATCCATCTGGCCATCCTGCTCTTGAGCTCCTTTAAACTGAATAGCCAGACTAAGGCTTTGTGTTCAGTTCTGATTTGGAAGACTCTGCCGAGCAGATATTGGCGGAAATACTCTGCAAAGTGGCGTACAGCAAGTAGCTCTTTATCTGTGACACAGTAATTTCTTTTCAGCTCGGTTAAGCATGCGGCTGTCATAGGCTACCACTCTTTCTTGTCCCTGTTGTATTTGAGACAGCACAGCTCCAGTGCTATGGTCACTGGCATCAGTATCTAAGACATAATCGCCTTCCTGCATGGTGTGTGCCATGACATCAGTGCTGGTCAGGCCTTCTTCAGGTCTTGAAAGGCATCTTTACAATCTGCTGTCCAGTTGAATGGGTTTTTCTTTTTTGTTAAATCTAACAATGGTCGTGCTCGTTTCGAGAAGTCCTTTATAAATCGCCTGTAGTAGCTTCCCATCCCTAGGAATGATCTCACATCCTTCACATTGTGGGGTGTGGGGAGTTGCTGAATATTCATTACGTTTGCTGGGTTGGGCTGGATTCCATCGCCGCTGATCACATGACCGAGGAATTCCACTTCAGGGTGCAGTAGGTTACATTTCTGAGGTTTAAATTTCAGCTTTGCTTGCCTGATTCGTTCCAAAACCTGTGATACTTGTATGATGTGTTCTTCGAAGGTGTTTGAGACATGTTGACCATTGGAGGCCTTGGAGACGCTGACAGTTGGCAGGGCTATTGGTCAATCCAAATGGCATGGTCACAAACTGATACAAGCCATACTTGGTCACGAATGCTGTCATTTTAATTTGGTAATATCCGGATGTCAGGTCGAAAGTGCTGAATAGAGTTGCTCCGGCTACAGCATCTATGCAATCTTGGCAGCGTGGCAGTGTGAATGCGTCAGATTTAGTAACTGCATTCAAGCGTCTGTAGTCTACACATGGTCTAATTTTCCAAGATTTCTTCTTTACAACCACAATTGGACTTGCCCGTGGAAAGGTGGATTTCTCGATTACTTCCTGCTTGATCAGTTGATCTATAGTTTTTTTCTGCCTCCGCTAATGTCAAGGGTACCCGTCGTGGTGGCTGCTTGATGGGTCGGCTATCTCCAGTATCAATAGGATGTTCAGCCCGGTGGGTCAAACCAAGGTCGTTTTCATCTTTTGAAAATGCGTCCTGATACTGACAGCATACAACTGGCTTCGCGGTACAGGGATTGTAGGTGGTGGGGACTTTCGACTTCTTTGGCTGGTCGGGGTGGTATCTCAGGGGTCTGCTTCCGCGATGACAGTTGGATCCGGCGTAGATCATACGATTGAGCCTCAGCTGGGTCGTTCTCTGCTTGTAGGATGTTTTTTCCCTCTAGCTCGCAGGCTTCGGCTTGGCCTAATTCTGTGTTAGGTTTGATGTCGACCGTCGTCTTGAAAGGGTTCATGACACGCAGGTAGCTCTTTGCGTTGTTGTCAACTGTTATAAGGGCTCGAGCCACTGCGAGGGGGCATCATGAATAAAACAGATGGCAAAGCCACGCCGATGTATGACATCAGTCGTGATGCTATTTTTACACCTCGCAAAAACGTGTTCAGACACGTCCCAAGTGGGTGGATGACGAGGAGGTGGAGGGGGGCGTTATCAATTTAATGTGCGGGCGGCCTCCATCTTTTCACCACAACGACATGACTTCCCACAAGACAACAGCGAGCTTCGCTCCCTCTAATCGGCTACCACTCATCCCACGAGTGCATCGGAGCGGATGTCTATTTAACTGTTCAATATTTAAGAGACGTTTTACGCTTTGATATTATAAAGTAGGTATGTCAAGACAACGGCCGTGAATACCCTACAAAAGTTGGTGTCAATCTCGTCGCAACCCGATGGAAGATGTTGCAGACATTGACAAACACCATAGATTAATTATTGTAAGGCAACAAGACGACCAAACCGCGGAAACATCATTTCGGGGATCTTGCAATTGCACAAGTTTTAAGTTATAATTATGGAATGTTCGTCGATATTCGCAAATATTGGGTACCAGATTCAACGGATATTCCTATGCCAACCCGAAAAGTTATTTGTCTCAATCTGAAAGAATGGGAGTTGCTAAAGATTCATCTGAACACGATCCACGATAAGTGTGTTGCGGAACTCCTGGCATTCGCTGATTGTATGTCATCTTACCAAAATCAGGAGAGGTACTTCGACTGTGTTGAATGTTGCCCGAAGGGTTTGGATTAGATACATCTATCCCAAATGTCTCCGCTATGTATCCACTAAGTTATATTTGATGTATTTACGGATGACTAATCCTGAATTATGGTAAAACAGTCGCAACATCCTCGACAAGTGGCAGCAGCTTTGGTCGGTTCCATTGTTTTTCATATAAAGTCAAAGTCATAAATGCCGTAGACTCACGTTTCGGCCCATATTTTCCGCGAATTTGCCGCGATCGCTCTAAAAATCACTGACGTGACAAAGCAACCCCGTGCAATTTTAATGATACCAAACTTACGTGTGTACTGCGAGGTTATCCCTTTTTAACACACAAACAATATTTCTCCATGCTGACACTCCATTGGCACGAAACGCAGTTTCGCAAACATACTAAAGCACACGCCATAAGATGACGTAGTTGCCATGACGCCGAACGTGCTCTGAGCTATATTTGCACCAGCCACGCGCGCCATGGCAACTATAGAGCCTTTCCTATTGTCTGTGATTTCGTCTATTTGCGACAAAGTGTCTGCTGCCAATGGAGTGTCAGCATGGAGAAATATTGTTTGTGTCTTTAAAAAGGATAACCTCACAGTACACACGTAAGTTTGGTATCATTAAAATTGCACAGGGTTGCTTTGTCACGTCAGTGATTTTTAGAGCCTTCGAGGCAAATTCGCGGATAATATGGGCCGAAACGTGCGGCATTTATGACTTTGACTTTATATGAAAAACAATGGAACCGACCAAAGCTGCTGCCACTTGTCGAGGATGTTGTGACTCTTTGCAGGCATTTGGAGGCAAACGAAAAAGAATGTAAAGCAAAGCTGGCTAAATGTCAGGGTAGTTCATCCGCCAGGAAAGGCTGGTACTAATTAGCGCAAATCACGCGGACTCAAATTCTACTTTTCAGTGAGGTTGGAAGGATTACCGTAGCGACCGTGACAGAGGTCACGTCGACGTCCTCTTCACCCGACGAAGACGCGGTGAAGTCTGTCTGAAATGGATAAACAAATGGCTGCTGTCTCTTGTAGAGATACTTGGGAAACGAGGTCAAGTTTTTGTTGTTCTTAGGAAGAATGTTTCAAATTCCCTGGATGTTCTTCTGAGCCTAAGGCATGAGGCCAATGTTCTCAGAGAAAACAAGTGTGTTTTCGCAATAGGGCATATCAGTTTTCGCGGGTTCTACTTCCGGCCTGGCAGTTTGTTGACAAACAAACGAACACATGCTTTTTGTTCAGTGGCAGTGCGCAGCCTAACTCGCCCCCCGTGTAACAATGGATACCGCACGCAGAGGGCTGTTATACTCTTTACGACATCAGATGTGGAACCAGGCAAGCTGCGCGGCCGCCGCTGCAAGCTAGGGGTGGGTCGCAATTCGTCTTGCGTGCGTCTTAAATAAAGAACTGTTAACATTCTCGTGTCGATATTTTGGTAGATGACACTTTAAACATGTAATTTTCCATCATATTGGCCACGTTCATTAAACTAGGCGCACACCACTAGATGATTGCCCAATGTTTACACTGATCTGGAGTGATAGGGTGACAAGTATGGACAACCTTTGCAAAAAAATTACAGTTTTTCAATTGCAGTAATCAATAATTCGGAGGTGTTGTGGCCTGGGATATGTGTGTTCAATATGTGTTCGTTCTCTTCGGTTTCTCTGGAGAAAGTGTCGCGGCAAGGCGAGGCGGGAGCGAGTCCGCGCAAAGAATCATGGGAGTCGACACTCATCATAATATGGATCTCCCTAAACACAGTGCCTATCCGGCAACACTCTCCTCCGCTTTAAGTCACAACCCTCTGTGACGCATGATTTGTGGCCGAGACTATCATACTCTCCTCAATGTAAGCGATGGCTTCTTCGCGAAGGTCAAGACAAGTGCTCTCCGGACACCCCTGGACGAGGCTCTTCAGGTGTCGCCGCAGGTGCGGGTCGCCCCCGCCGTCCACAATCTGGTAGCGCAACACCACCTCCGACTTGGAAACAGCGCTCGGACCCAGGCCTTTCAGCTTGGTCACTAAAAAGGACAAACCGTACGAATAAGCCCACGAATAATGGCGTGTCTCACGTTGTCACGACGTGAACACAAAAGGTCTCAATGCTCATTAATAATAATAATATTTAATATGACATAATATTGGCAATGTATACCTTGGATATAATGGGGTGTTATATTTGCACGGTTAGCATGGTTTGGGGCAAAGTCATAGTCACTCTCCTGACTGCTTCTGGGCAGCAGTGATGTGTCTGGGTGGATCACAGACTCCAATTATGCCGACGCCGACCGGAAACAGGGAAACTGCTGTCGACCTTCTAGGTGGCTGTTGGTGGACTGTCGCGGCACTGTCATCATCGACGAACGGAGATACCACCCTACTACAAAGGGGCGTCTCCAGGCGGCGCGGTGATAGGTCAACTGGTGATAGCGCTACCACGATCTGGAATGCCCACAGGAAACGGCAGAGTCCAGAAGCTACAAAGACGTAGCAGCCTAGCGCCCTAAACTCCGAAGCGCTCGTAGGGATCGTCTTGACGACATCGGATGTTCTGTCGTCGCCTGTCCTGAGGTAGTCTGTCCACTCCGATGTGGATGCAGTACTTATACCGATGGCCACTCCCATGATAAACGCACCATCGACCGCACTGAGCTAATCAATAGCGGCTGCTGAGCATATGGCCACTCCCAGAACGATCTCACCATCGACCGATTTGAGCTCAACTCAACTCAACAGTCACTGCTGAGTTTAAGAAACTGACATTACAAATGGAGTAAACTGGTAATCAAGTTTATGACAATTACCCCCCCTTTAAACCATTTACAAGTAATGTATACCTAGTCGGTATAATTAATTAAAATGTTTAACGATAGTATATTCCAAAAGTTCTCGACTACACGCTGTTACATCGACACTTGTGACAAATGAGAAACAAAGTAATCCATACTATCAGTTATTATTAATATCGTAGATATTCAATCACATTTCTTATATTATTTCACATGCAACACCCTCGGCTGAGGAAATCAGCTCCTAAGTTTTCGCGACCTTTTATGGACACTAGCCGGAAGCGAAACTCTTGTAAGGCTAAGGCCCATCGCATTACTCGTTTGTTAGTCGCCTGTTTCGTGTTTATATACAATAGGGGCTTGTGGTCAGTGTGGATCTCAAATTCTTGCCCATAAAGATAATATTCGAATTTTCGAGTCCCCCACACAATCGCTAAACATTCCTTCTCAATAGCAGAATAGTTACGTTCCCTGGGCAATAGCTTTCTACTAGCATATGCCACTGGGAACTCTGTTCCTTCCACTTCTTGCATCAATACGCTACCCAAACCTACATCTGATGCGTCTACCTTCAATATGAAAGGTCGAGTGAAATCGGGAAGCTTCAACACAGGGGGACACTTGAGAGCTCGCTTTAATTGACAGAAAGCCTCCTCCTGTTTCTTATCCCAGTATATTTTGTCGGAGACACCTTTACGCGTCAGTTCCGTCAACGGAAACGCAATATCCGAGTAGTTCGGGATAAACTCCCGGTAGAACCCGGTCAATCCTAGAAACGAACGAACCTGTTTCTTTGTGGTGGGGCGGCTAACTTCCTGAACTTTACAACAAAGATCATTTTTAGCTTTCATCAAACCCTCACCAATCTCGTATCCTACGAAGTCCAGGGACTCGTATCCTACCTGGCACTTTGATGGCCGAGCCACCAGGTTGGCCTCTCTCAATCTTTTGAGAACCTGCTCAAGGACATCCAAATGGGTCTGCCAATCTTGGGTATGAATGAGGACATCGTCAATAATGCATTCTACATGTGGAATGCCCTTTAACACACGTCTCATCATTCGAGTAAATAGAGCCCCTGCATTGACCAGCCCAAATGGCATGAACCGGAACTGGAATTGGCCGCTAGGGGTTAAGAATGCTGTCTTTGGCTTATCCGATTCCTTCAATGGAACTTGCCAATAGCCCTTCGTCAAGTCTAATTTCGTAAAGAAATGACTAGCACCCGTTGATGCAAAGAGGTCTCGACAGTTCGGCATAGGTGTGGGGTCGAATATAGTGACCTTATTCATCTTCCTGAAATCCACGCAAAACCTATTGGACCCATCTGACTTACGGACAATCACTATGGGATGACCGTACGCTGAATTTGATTCTTCAATAACTCCAAGCTTCAACATGTTCTCTACCTCCTTGTGGACCGTATCGCGCATCGCGTATGGCACCGGATAGGAACGCGATCGAATCGGTTCCTCCGTAGTTAAGTTTATGGTGCATTCAGCTGCTGTAGTTTTCCGTGGTATGTCGGAAAACACGTCCCGGTAGGACAACAACAGTTTCGTCATTTGACCCTTCTTGACCTCATTCAAATTTGAATTAACCTGGACGTGGCTAACGAATTCTGTCTGCTGTGAGCCTGGGAAATCTATCACACAATCCCCGTACTCTAGATTATCATCGCCTGTATCCTTATCCTCATAGGATGACTCTGCATTCGGCTCCTCCGAAACAGATCCAACTACCTGCAACAAACCTGCAGGGTGACATTCTCCTATAGGACGCGAATAATAACGTTTCAACAAATTAATATGAAACGTTTTCCTGTTCCCATCCATGTCGATTGTGTAATCGTTCTCCCTCTTTATTTCAACAACTTTAAACGGACCTTTCCATCGAATCAGAAGTTTGTTGTGGTCAGTGGGGAGTAACACCAACACATCGTCTCCAACTCGAAGACTTCGGGGCTTTGTTTTGACGTCATAACGCCTTTTGTACTTAGTAGCCATGTTGGATAAAGTTTCCCGTGCTAATTTCCACGTTCTGCTTAATCTATCCTTCAACTCAATTATATACTCATACTCATTGCAAGACTCCGGCTCAACCTTCTCGTTTGTCCACAACTCCCGTAGAATTGCCATGGGGCCGCGAACATTTCTACCATAGAGAAGTTCAAATGGGGAAAATCCCAGGCTGGACGTGGGTAACTCCCTAAGAGCAAACATCAGAGCCGGTAGATAACGGTCCCACTGTCGGGGCTGCTCAGCGCACATTCGCCTAAGGACCTTCTTGATTAGACCATTGTACTTCTCTACAAGTCCATTACATATCGGATGATAACGAGTGGTCATTAGATTCTTGATGGAGAGCAATCGAGACACCTGTTTCATCAAATCCGAAACGAACTGAGTCCCCAAGTCAGTCAACACTTCAACAGGAATGCCCACTCGACTGAACACCGTCACCATGGCTTCAGCTACATCGATCGTACAGATAGACTTCAGAGGCACTGCTTCAGCATACCTAGAAGCATAATCAACAATAGTGAGGATATATCTGTGTCCTCGCCCAGACATAGGATGTATTGGACCGACCAAATCCATTGCCACACGTTCAAAGGGAATTCCAATCGACGGCATCTTGCCTAACGGAACCTTAGGCACCCTACCCTTATCGATAGTCTTTTGGCATATATCACAGGAAGCGCAAAATCGGGAAACATCACCCGATATCCCCGGCCAAAAGAACTGCGTGAGCACCCTCTGCAAGGTTTTGGTGACACCAAGGTGTCCTGACAATAGGCCTTCATGTGCTACTCGAAGGATTTTCTCTCTGTAAACCTTAGGGACTACTAGCGTTAACGGTCCAGTCCCCCTTTTGAGATCACTACGATCACGCAACTGCCTACACAACCAACCTTTGTGTACTAACCAAATGTATTTTGTGTCTTTTGTATCATCCATATTTCGTGCTTTTTCCCACAATGGGGTAAGCGATGTGTCCTCCTTCTGAGCCTGGCTCAGATCAGTTGTTTTAACTTCGGGAAGACTAGAAGTTACCTTAAGTTCCTTCAACCCCTTCTCGCTTTGTGATTGGGCTCTCGTGGTGACCGCACAAATATCGCTGTCTGACCCTACAAGGTCACTCTCTAACGAGTCCTCGAGATAACCCTCCTCGCATTGACTCTCCTGCCAAGAGCAGGGTTCATCCTCCGGCTCCAGCTGAAACTTAGCTGCGTTCCTAGGCTGCCAGAGTAAATCGGGATCCCCTGGATCGCGAGCCGTAACGACGTTACCAATCACCACATCACAGATAGGGTTCGGTATGCATAATGCATTGACTTTCCCACACAAATAAGGAGAATCAATTTCAACTTCTGCGACCTGAAACTTTCGTCTAGTGCCGTCCATCAACACGACGGTCTGTTGTTCACCAGTGAACTGAGTCGACTTGACTAGATCAGCCTTGACGACACACGTACTACAGCCTGTATCCCTGAGTACCGACACCGGGATATCACCAGACAAACGTCCCGATACAACAGGCAACTGCTTTATGAGTGAGTCGACTTCGTCACAAGACATACCCAACTCACAAACTCGTTCTAGCGATTCACAAGTTTCCTGCCGACATGCCAACACTTCGGGTTTTCTTGGCAACTCGACACAAGCTCCCAATCCACCTTTGATCTTAGTATCAGTATCCTCCACCTCCTTTTCAGGTTTACTTAAATGCCTACTACGAGGTCGCCAGACCCACTCTCCCTCAATCTCCGCACTGGCACACGGAGGAGTAGAAATCGGTTGACCCAGAGTAGCGAGGGCTTGGCCGGAATGGAGTTTCATTGGACAATTCCGGATGAAATGTTTGGGATCCCCACACTTGTAGCACCCTTTCACATATGGGTTAGCATTAGAATGCTTGGGTTTCCCTAACTGAGGCCCTGTTGACCGATCTATCCGATCACTTCCCGGCTGTTTCTTATCAAGTGGAATAGGTTTCGACCTTTGACCTTGATGTAATCCCTCTCCATTTGGACCTTGGCGAACAGACCTCGATGGTACTGTGAATGACGCCAATCCATGAGCGGACACATACCGTTCTGCCCACTTCACTACTTCTTTCACCGAATCACCATCTTTCTCCTTGATGTAAGTGATTAAGTCCTTATTGCAACATTCAATGAACTGTTCCTTCAACAATAATTCATATAAACCTTCGAAGGATTTCGTAATCTTCGAAAGATCAATCCACCGATCAAAAAGATTACCCAGCCTAGCCAGAAACTGTGCTGGAGTTTCACCCTTATCTGGCCTACTAGACCGAAAACTCCGTCGGAACCCTTCTCTGGTCAACCTGAATCTTCTCATTAAGACATCCTTAACTTTGAAGTAATCCATGGAATCACTCACACTCATGCGATGAACAGTATCCAGAGCTTTTCCTTTTAGTAAGGAGCTTAGATAAATGGACCACTGATTGGATGGCACGTTTTGACACTTTGCTACCATCTCGAATCGTGAGATAAACGCATCAAAATTGTCCTTATCCTCGTCAAACTGGGGTAGATGGAAAACAGGACTGCCTGTCCCAAGGACCGGGTTACCATGACCCGAATCTTCTGCAGATTCCTGCTTGATCTTGAGACTAGATTCGGTCAATCTTACTTCCTTTTCTATCCTCAATTTCTCTAATTCGAATTCGTGAGCCCTCTCACGGTCGGCCTTCATCCTTTCAGCTTCGCGCTCAGCTCTCTCGGCATCGCGCTCAGCTTTATCTCTCTCGGCCTCGCGCTCGGCCTTAGCTCTCTCTCTCTCGGCCTCGCGCTCAGCCTTCTCGGCCTCGCGCTCAGCCTTAGCGTCCGCCGCCGATTGAGAGACGTAGGAGTTTAAACTCCCTCCCTCAAGACCCATCTCTCTGCCCAAGGCTATAAAGGCCTTACGTTCCTCCACGAGATTAACTCCTGCCATGATATAATAGGACTAGGCACCGGGCAGTTAGGTAACCACAAATGGCTTGATTGCCTACGAACCTCCTTATATAACGACTGAGAACCTCGCCTCAACCTGTATAATTCCCCGTGGCAAGGGACCACACTGCCCGAATGGGGATTCGGCAGGACCGACCACGGCGGCCTACCTCTCGTACCGAAGTACCGTGAACGCAAACACTAGAGCTCACATCTACCCTAGTTAGCAACCACCTACACACAGCATCTTGCTGTATCGCACCTAGGGGATTTCCGATTACGTCCACCCAGCTTTTGTAAACGCTGGCCAAATTCACGGGTCTGGGCAACCCAAAACCCCGTGCACGTCCACTAGGGCTACGCTAACCTATACAAAGATTAACTACATCCGTCACAAATAACAGACGTACATACCTATGGACCGTTGAGTGTCAATTTTACATGTATGCATGTAAAATACTGGTCTCCACCCAAATTGGGGTCAAACCACTACCGCTATGGCGCTCTGTTTCAGAAAACACGGATCCGCAACCCACTCAGCACCAATAGCACACACTCAACACATGGAGCAAACGACAGCGATGGCTCCACCGAGACTACCCACTGACATAACCAGGAACTGGCTAATATCGACACAGACAACCCTCAACGACGCTACGTCATTATGTAAAGAAAACAGCACAAAAGGGGGCGGGATCACATAACCAGGCGACAAACAACTCGTAATGAAACGGCCTACCTTTACTGGTCTCGCAGTCCTTGCTTGAATATCCACGCCAAGTCGGGTTAGGCCAGGAGCACATTCCAGCTGAGAGTGCAACTACTGAAATCTACAAGCAAGCGTGTAAGTTTCATTAGACATTCGCTTACTCAACACGTCGCGTACAATTTAACACAATCTCGGCGGAACCTCCAGAAATTGTCACGACGTGAACACAAAAGGTCTCAATGCTCATTAATAATAATAATATTTAATATGACATAATATTGGCAATGTATACCTTGGATATAATGGGGTGTTATATTTGCACGGTTAGCATGGTTTGGGGCAAAGTCATAGTCACTCTCCTGACTGCTTCTGGGCAGCAGTGATGTGTCTGGGTGGATCACAGACTCCAATTATGCCGACGCCGACCGGAAACAGGGAAACTGCTGTCGACCTTCTAGGTGGCTGTTGGTGGACTGTCGCGGCACTGTCATCATCGACGAACGGAGATACCACCCTACTACAAAGGGGCGTCTCCAGGCGGCGCGGTGATAGGTCAACTGGTGATAGCGCTACCACGATCTGGAATGCCCACAGGAAACGGCAGAGTCCAGAAGCTACAAAGACGTAGCAGCCTAGCGCCCTAAACTCCGAAGCGCTCGTAGGGATCGTCTTGACGACATCGGATGTTCTGTCGTCGCCTGTCCTGAGGTAGTCTGTCCACTCCGATGTGGATGCAGTACTTATACCGATGGCCACTCCCATGATAAACGCACCATCGACCGCACTGAGCTAATCAATAGCGGCTGCTGAGCATATGGCCACTCCCAGAACGATCTCACCATCGACCGATTTGAGCTCAACTCAACTCAACAGTCACTGCTGAGTTTAAGAAACTGACATTACAAATGGAGTAAACTGGTAATCAAGTTTATGACACACGTCAACCACAATTTCCTCCACATCGTATTCGTAGTCATCATATCCGCCGAATTTCGAAATCTTCCGCGCACGAGGGACGTGGATTATTAGTGGCGGAGGCTTGTCTGTTTCAAGAGCACGAAGGGCAGCGTCGCTCCTCGCTTGGTCTGCAGACACTTGACTCGCGCCAGCAGCTCGGGTACAGTGGCGGCCTCATCATCAGACATCCTCCTTTATTCAATGTCCCGGATCACTGCGTTACCAACACTGTGGCTTGCACCAGATGTTGTGGGTGTAGACTTTTATGGCTCATTAATCCACGAATATATATACATATATTTATGTCCCTAAACATCAAATGCACATTGCCTACCCGGCAACGTGTATATATTAAGTATCCCTGTAGTGATATGTTTCTCTACTTTCAACGCTCCATATATATGGTTATTCCACAGGGCAATTTTGTAGCTACCACAGTTTGTTCTCTATGATAAACATATTAAATTCATCCTTTTAATGTTTATTTTTTAGTTTTTTAGGTGTTTCAGTACAACCTCACGATTCAGCTGCCCATCATTGCAGCCATGAAGGTAGGCATACCTAAACGTATTCATATTGATTCGTTCGCTAATTATTGCTGCCACTACAATCTTTCGTAAGTTTTAAAATCTTGAAAAACATTTATATTTAAATAAAATGTGTGGTTTGCATTTACATGCAAAAAATGTTTCGCTTTTATCTTACGTATGTTATTAAATAGTAGTAAATAAATGAGTAAATAAAAGCTATTCAAAATGTTATATTGTTGAATGTTCCACATTTGCTGATGGCTTAATTTGGGGACAAAACTAAACATTTAGAACAGTATTTTATTAAACAGACCCTAATTATTCACTTTAATTATAATTTCATATATGCATGTTATATACATGACATATATACATAGTTTGTTGCCCCCAAGATGCTCCCTTATTTGGCAGAGTACATGTTGTATAGATGAACACAATGATACGGTGCCCGTGTGGTATATATATGCCTTAAGTATGTATATATAGGACCTGCCAGCGTGGGTGAGTCATTCCCTATATATATGCCTTAAGTATGTATATATAGGACCTGCCTCTGTGGGTGAGTCATTCCCTATATATATATGCCTTAAGTATGTATATATAGGACCTGCCAGCGTGGGTGAGTCATTCCCTATATATATGCCTTAAGTATGTATATATAGGACCTGCCTCTGTGGGTGAGTAATTCCCTATATATATGCCTTAAGTATGTATATATAGGACCTGCCTCTGTGGGTGAGTAATTCCCTATATATATGCCTTAAGTATGTATATATAGGACCTGCCCCTGTGGGTGAGTCATTCCCTATATATATATGCCTTAAGTATGTATATATAGGACCTGCCAGCGTGGGTGAGTCATTCCCTATATATATGCCTTAAGTATGTATATATAGGACCTGCCTCTGTGGGTGAGTCATTCCCTATATATATGCCTTAAGTATGTATATGTAGGACCTGCCAACGTGGGTGAGTCATTCCCTATATATATGTCTTAAGTATGTATATATAGGACCTGCCTCTGTGGGTGAGTCATTCCCTATATATATGCCTTAAGTATGTATATATAGGACCTGCCAGCGTGGGTGAGTCATTCCCTATATATATGCCTTAAGTATGTATATATAGGACCTGCCAGCGTGGGTGAGTCATTCCCTATATATATCAGGTCGGCTTGTGGTTGTAAGGTGAGCGCTTAATAGAGGTCAGCGTTCTTGCGTATACTCATACACTACACGATTGATTAGGCGAGAAAAAAGTTGGAGAAAAATGGGGAATTACCCTTTACATGTCATTAATAATTGATTAACTTTACAAATCCTGTTTTAGGTGTTGAGGAAGCCGACGTCCATCAACCCAGCGCTGACAGTACGTCTTTTCTACTGAACCAATTGGAATAAGTGAACTATATTGGTCAATTGTTCGTGTGCATTACTTCTTCCGATTAGTAGAAATCTTTATCATTCGGGAAAATTGAGCAGCGCATGACGTCTCATTTGTGAATGAAGACTGTCGAGTCAAAGCATTATTGCTGATTTAGTATGATTCAGTATAGAGACTTTACCTGCAATTCATTTCTATAGCTGATGCCTTATATATTGAGTAATGTCTTTGGCAATGTATATAGGGAAGAGGAATTCTTTTAAATGAGCCATTATATTATTAAAACAATATTGTTAATTAAAATGTACAATTGCCTTGGTTTCTCTGCAGCTTCCGCTGCAAGCCTCGGGGTGTCTGATGGCACCAATAATAACCTTGCTGGTAACGCAGGTATGTGATTGATCCATACTTTTGTTTGGTACTTTTTGCAAACATATGACCAGATGCCATGAAAGGTAGCCATGGTTTAAAGGAAATCGTGCACATCAGGATTACACCACTGTGTTTGTGACCATGCATGGCGTACGCCATGTGACAAGACTAGCCTTGTAGCAATACCTTGTGTCAGAGGGTGCCTTGCTGACGAAGAATTTTACAAATTCCACGCTTCACAATAAACCAGGACAGCAAGAAAAGAATTTTTGGGTTTCGGAGGTAGATTTCTTTATGTAAAAGTTATTTGGACTTAACATGAACGTCACGGGAAAACACCCGACATTGAACTAAATCAAGTGTATATATTCGTTTTTGGAAACATTAAAGACGTTAAAGCAATATATTCCGTAATTTTAGTTCGACCAACCTCTTTTCTATGTCAAATAAGTATATTAGATCGTCTATGTCTGGGATTTAAATCCTGAAAGCCCGTGGCTATCCGGAGAGAGCGAATTTGTTTTCCGGAGCAGACTAGTTGGTGGCCGGCTTTATCTGCCTCCGCGCGCCTCTTCACCAGCTGCATTTACCGAAAACCGGCACTGCACCAAGTTCTGCGTAGTTCGGGCACAACAACAGTGTCAACAGTGAAAGCCGCGAGAATGGTCAGAGGACAGCAAAAGTTTGAATCGGAATCTGCGCGGAAAAGGGATAGAAGAGTCAGGGACAGGGAATATAATGGGTCAAGAATTAGAATTTTGGACCAAATTGACCGCTGGAATGAAGTGAAGAGGCGGCATCGAATCTGCAGCGACGAACAAGTGGCGAAGCTCCTGCTCGACTTGTAAGTACAAACAATCAGCTGATCGCTGCCTGAGCGTACGCTTTAGTTTAGTGCACCGGGATCACTGCCCCCAGCCTGATGGAAACCGCCTGATGTACACTGGTACCAACAGCATTTATATATAATATTTATATCTGAGGATGATGGTAATTATTTAAGTCATGCTGATAAAAACTATTCATAAACTGCAAAGGTATTGTTTATATATTATTATAAGTCTTAGCTATAGTCGGCAGCCTAAGATCTAGCCTGAATGTTCAGACGTGACAGTCTGATGGTTACCAGGTTACAGTCACAAGAACAAGTGTCAAGACTGTACCGTCTGAACATTCAGGCTAGCATTACCAGAGCTTTAGTACGTGCGAGCCAGTGAGTGATGAAGTGGCCTGTCATAAGATTTAGTAGGAAGTTTACCATAAAAGCCTACATCCTTATTGGGATATTTTGTGATATTTTATTGAAGATAAAAGCTGTAACTAGTGTAAGTTAGTATTAATTACTTAGGCCTAGATCTGCTCTTGTTTTATTAAATATCTAAAGCAAAAGTGAATAGCTAAACGCTTTGAGGTTTACATGCAAAATTGTGAGATCTGGTCCCACATCAATATAATATTTACTTGTTTCATGGGGGGGGGGGGGGGGGGGCAAGGAGTACTTCAAATCCTCAGAAATGGGCTTTTTATTTCATCGTGAACTGAAAATGAGGAAAACAATTCTTCATGAAGTGGGAATAGGATATTAACTGATCATCGTGATCAAGATTTGTCATTAATCGTGAACTGAATTGAATTGAATTGGGAAATCGCCAAGTATCAGCCCCTTATATTGTATGCAGGGAGTTTTCCAATTAATTAATTAATCGTAACCTGGGAATTTATTCCCCCCGCACCCAACTCTCAGCCCCTTTTCATGACAAATTAATTTAGTTTACCCAATTTATATAGCTACATGAAACTCATCAATAATTAAATTAAGAAATGATGAAATATAATATTAATCCATATAAATAGGCCCCCTCCCCTATAGGCCATAGATAGAAAGTGTAGTGTATTACTCGTTTTGCTTATCTTTGTTATGTATAATGATTATTGGATAGAAACAGCATGTAATATATTGCATAATTTCATTTTTTGATTTCTTATTTTTTCAGAGGGCACAGTACTGTGCCCTGCCACAGAGGAAAGTAAAACCAGCATTACACTAGAGTTTCTATCTATGGCCTATAGATCAGTTTCAACTACATTGGACTTTGATGTGTTAACTTGGAGTATCACTGGGCGAAACAAAAAATATACAACCTAGACATGTTATTTCTTTTATGGCCATTCTTTTATCATGTGCCACTTAAATGATATGTTCAATTAAGTGGCACATGATAAAAGAATGGCCATAAAAGAAATAACATGTCTAGGTTGCATATTTTTTTGTTTTGCAGTGTGATACTCCAAGTTAACCCATCGAAGTGTACTACTTTTATATATAGAATAGCCGCTTGACAAATTAAGTAAGATTGTATCTTTAGAACGTCTAATAATTATGAAGAATTATCATTCGAAGAAATGGTATGTGACTTTCTTTTGCCTTTCGCATGCAGTGACATATAACAAATTACTGGATCTTGAAATATAACTTTGTTTATATAACCAATTTACTTTGCTTGTTATCAATGAATTCTAGCAGCTACTGCACTACAAAAGCTATGCAATTATATACCTGCATGTGTTCATCTGTAAAATAACATTGATCAATTGGAAATGTTGTACTGGTGCTTAAATTATTTAGAACTTATGAACAATTATATCAAAGGCATCATTTATGTTGTTTATAATGCTGGTAAGTTAATCCTGATATTCCCTTAGATAATTATAAAATCAAAGTGGCAAAGAATTGTCAATAAAGTACTAAATAAAGAATCACATTCTTGTCACCTGATAATCATTGGCATAGTTGGGAGCATGTTGCTTATTGCCTGTGACAATCGTCAGTGGAAGCTGATAGAAGCCAAGTGGTAATTAAGCTAATTGACAGCCTTTGGGGTCAGGCTTTCTATTATCTATAGGCACCTGCAGGGGTAGGTGTGAGAAGCCATACACTGGCGGAAAGCCGACAGTGTTGACTGACTATTAAGGTACCACATGTAGTGCAAGCCAGGCATAAAAGGGGGAGGGTAATTCTTTGAGATAAGCTTATCGATGGTCATGGGGTATGAGGAATCTATGCATGTATCTGCCTTTCAGTATAGACCGATTTCGAGGGAGGGGAGGTGGGTGCATGACTGCACATTTAAGGCCATAAGGTATTGAAGGCCTGGAGTGGTGTAAGTAACTAAACTCCAGACCTGGTCTGATGGAGGTATGATTACAATGCCCATATGGCCCCACCCCCATGTTATTACTCGGTGGCCCGAGAATTACTATTATTGCAGTGAAATATGGTCAATCACAACGGGAAAATGTATCGTTTGAATCTGAGTTTACATCAGTAATAAATGTATTACTATGCCTGTGGCTTCAGATATGACGGGCACCAGGTGACGAGCCCAACAAGGCTGTGTTCTCTCTGGCATATCTGGCATTGCCTCTGTCTCCCCTCAGGCTCCAATGCAAACCGAAGAAGCGGGTGCAACTTCCGTGGATGACGACACGACATGGTTAGTGTCATTTCGATCGCATATTTTTCGTTTGTACATAATTATAGAGATACTAATTTTACATAAAATTATGGATATATATAGGTATGTCTACTTTACAATATTGTATAATAATATTCAAATGATCTTTTATCCTTTCAACTTAAGACACATTTGTAATGAATTAATTTGCACATTTGATGTCTGCCATGTTAAAAACATAGGAATCGCTTGTTCCCACCTGCAAGTCTAAAGCATAGCACTTTGAATAGGAGGTGGCGTGTGGGTTCTTATTATTATTGAGAATTTAAGCGATCGAGCATGTGGAAGTGAATCCATTGAGCTTCGTAATGGTGAATTTGGAGGGTATACATTATGTGCAATAAATATTTATTATGACGTCGTTACCTCTAATGGAACCCAGGACCGTCCGTAAGTTGGTTCGCGATAATTATGTGACTTTTTTTATGTTTGCAGGCCCTATGGCTCTAGTGATGATGCTGGCCCGGCAATCGAGACAGCGGGCACAGTGCAAGGAAGACACATTTGGTGGGTTTATATATCAATACCAGAGGTGGATCAAGTCAATCGCAATTGCATTTGTTTTTAATTGTTTACTCTCGACATAGATATGCACAGTACCGTCATTGTGATATCTATATATATATATATATATATACCACTGGATCCATCCGTTCGTGACCCTTGGGTAATATAGCATCAGTTCGTGCCCATTGTTAATAAACGGAATATATCAAATATTCCAATTATAATGACTATTTCAAAGCTCCATATATTTAGCAGATCTATAGTCCTATACGCAAAGTAAAAAAAAAATCGTAAACATCTGCAAATAAAATATATACGTTTTTGTATGGTCCACCAACTGCTATGCAGCCCAAAATTCCAGCCCTTCGTGGACCGGGCACTAACGGCTGCTTTATTTTGCATCCATTCGTGCCCTGTTGGACATATATGAAATATAACTATTAAAAACTAAAATATTTAATCGCTGACCTAAACATTTTAAAATCTTTTATCCATCGTCTCAAAGGGTTTGTTTGCCCGTGTCTTTCCATCTGCGTTTTTAGTGTCAACTGGTGTAATGTCTGTACCACATACTAAATGTACTACATGATATTGCGACGCCCACCAGGGAAATCACTGGCTTCTTGAGATATATGGGACTGAAGTGGTAAGAAGACAAATATCAGTATTGTATTCCAAATATTTTATTTACAATTACTGATAATACTATAGCAAAGAGCCAACGCTTGCAAATATCCATACTGCAGAGCAATACGTCGTGTATTATCGCCCAACACTTTAAACACTTACCGCCCAACACTTTAGACACTTAGCGCCCAACACTTTAGACACGTACCGCCAAACACGTTAGACAAGTATAGCCTAACACGTTAGACACGTACCACACAACACGTTAGACACGTACCGCCCAACACGTTAGAAACGTACCGCCCAACACGTTAGACACGTACCACACAACTCGTTAGATACGTACCGCCAAACACGTTAGAAACGTACCGCAAAACACGTGAGACACGTACTGCATAAAACACTTTATCGACATAACCCCAAAACTTGAGACAAGTATGGCCCAACGCTTTAGACAAGTACCGCCCAACGCTTTAGACACGTACCGCCCAACGCGTTAGAAACGTACCGCCCAACACGTTAGACACGTACAGCCCAACACGTTAGAAACGTACCGCCCAACACGTTAGACACGTACCACACAACTCGTTAGATACGTACCGCCAAACACGTTAGAAACGTACCGCAAAACACGTGAGACACGTACTGCATAAAACACTTTATCGACATAACCCCAAAACTTGAGACAAGTATGGCCCAACGCTTCAGACAAGTACCGCCCAGCACGTTAGACACGTACCGCCCAACACGTTAGACACGTACCGCCCAACGCATTAGACACGTACCGCCCAACACGTTAGACACGTACCGCCCAACACGTTAGACACGTACCGCCCAACGGGTTAGACACGTACCGCCCAACACGTTGGACACGTACCGCCCGACACTTTGGACGCGTACCACACAACACGTTAGACACGTACCGCCCGACACGTACCACACAACACGTTAGACACGTACCACACAACAAGTTAGACACTTACCGCCCAGCAAGTTAGACACGTGCCGCCCGACACTTTCGACACGTACCGCCCAACACTTTAGACACGTACCGCCCAACACGCTAGACACGTACCGCCCAACACTTTAGACAAGTCCCGCCCAACACGCTAGACACGTACCGCCCAACACGTTAGACACGTACCGCCCAACACGCTAGACACGTACCACACAACACGCTAGATACGTACCACACAACACGTTAGACACGTACCGCCCGACACGTACCACACAACACGTTAGACACGTACCGCCCGACACGTACCACACAACACGTTAGACACGTACCGCCCGACACGTACCGCCCAACACTTTAGACACGTCCCGCCCGACACTTTAGACACGTACCGCCCGACACTTTAGACACGTACCACCCAACACGTTAGACAGTACCACACAACTCGTTAGACACGTACCGCCCAACACGTTAGACACGTACCGCCCGACACGTTAGACACGTACCGCCCAACACGTTAGACACTACCGCCCAACACGTTAGACACGTACCACCCAACACGTTAGACACTACTGCCCAACACGTTAGACACTAGCGCCCAACACGTTAGACACGTACCGCTCAACACGTTAGACACGTACAGCCCAACACGTTAGACACTACCGCCCAACACGTTTGACACGTACCGCCCAACACGCTAGACACGTACCGCCCAACACGCTAGATACGTACCACACAACACGTTAGACACGTACCACACAACAAGTTAGACACTTACCGCCCAGCAATTTAGACACGTGCCGCCCGACACTTTCGACACGTACCGCCCAACACTTTAGACACGTCCCGCCCGACACTTTAGACACGTACCGCCCAACGCATTAGACACGTACCGCCCAACGGGTTTGACACGTACCGCCCAACACGTTGGACACGTACCGCCCGACACTTTGGACGCGTACCGCCCAACACGTTAGACACGTACCACCCAACACGTTAGACAGTACCACACAACTCGCTAGACACGTACCGCCCAACACGTTAGACACGTACCGCCCAACTCGTTAGACACGTACCGCCCAACACGTTAGACACGTACCGCCCAACACGCTAGACACGTACCGCCCAACACGCTAGATACGTACCACACAACACGTTAGACACGTACCGCCCGACACGTACCACACAACACGTTAGACACGTACCACACAACAAGTTAGACACTTACCGCCCAACACGTTAGACACTACCGCCCAACACGTTAGACACGTACCGCCCAACACGCTAGACACGAACCGCCCAACACGCTAGATACGTACCACACAACACGTTAGACACGTACCGCCCGACACCTACCACACAACACGTTAGACACGTACCACACAACAAGTTAGACACTTACCGCCCAACACGTTAGACACTACCGCCCAACACGTTAGACACGTACCGCCCAACACGCTAGACACGAACCGCCCAACACGCTAGATACCTACCACACAACACGTTAGACACGTACCGCCCGACACGTACCACACAACACGTTAGACACGTACCACACAAGTTAGACACTTACCGCCCAGCAATTTAGACACGTGCCGCCCGACACTTTCGACACGTACCGCCCAACACTTTGGAGAAGTCCCGCCCGACACTTTAGACACGTACCGCCCGACACTTTAGACACGTACTGCCCAACACGCTAGACACGTACCGCCCAACACTTTAGACAAGTCCCGCCCGACACTCTAGACACGTACCGCCCAACACGTTAGACACGTACCGCCCGACACTTTAGACAAGTCCCGCCCGACACTTTATCCCCGTACCGCCCAACGCGTTAGACACTTATCGCTCAACGCCGTAGACACGTAAAGCACAACACTTTAGACACACATATTGCCCAAGGCAAGGTCGACCTCAAGCATATCTTTGAAATTCTGAATCTAACTTGGTTGACTCTTCTCACAGACAGGTATGCATCGAATACATTGGATGATTTGTATCTGGTATAGTTTCAGGTATTTGTTGAGGTATCCCTAACGTATTGAGCCACATGTACCTGACGCATTTGGAGACATGTAATACACATATTTGGTACCAGATAGCTGAAAACAGACACAGTAAATCAGTGCAGAGATGCAACACACTCTAGGCCTATAAAGTTAGCAAATTTAACTTTTTCTTGCCGCGTTCGCGTAAAGTCTTGCGCTCGTTAAACACCTTCATCTTCACAAGTTTAACTTGTGTGCCGATTTCGTGCGAGGAAAGACACCGCATGTTATGGCGCGATAGAAATTCCTGGACTTCTTTTACACCTATGGATGAAACGAAATCGGAATATAAGATACATTGAGATAAACAAACTTCTAGAAGGAAAATTATGTTGACAAGAAAAATGTAAACTAACCGTAAGAGTGAAGTATATCGGCACCTTTACCATTTCCAGGGCAGGAAATAACAATCTATAATCTCTGAAACCCCCAACAAGTGTAACCGCCGGTAGTAGCGTATCTTGTCATATGCGGTTGAGCGGATCCAGGGGGGGGGGGGGGGGCGTTAGGGGGATTTCAACCCCTCCCCTTGGAAAGTTGATCATACACTATCAAATTCGAGCTTTTTTTTTAGCAAATGACCCATATTGACGAAAAATAGGTCCCCCCCCCCCCGGTCTCATTGAGGGAGCACCCCCCCCCCCCGGTCTCATTGAGGGAGCACCCCCCCTCCCCGGTCGCATTCAGTGATCACCCCCCTCCCCGGTCGCATTCAGGGAGCACCCCCCCCCCTCCCCGGTCTCATTGAGGGAGCACCCTCCCGCCCCCTCCTCAGTCGCATTCGGGGAGCACCCCCCTCCCCGGTCGCATATAGGGAGCACCCCCCCTCCCCGGTCGCATTCGGGGAGCACCCCCCTCCCCGGTCGCATATAGGGAGCACCCCCCCTCCCCGGTCGCATTCAGGGAGCACCCCCCCTCCCCGGTTGCATTCAGGGAGCACCCCCCCCCCCCCCCCGCCCTCCCCGGTCGCATTCAGTGATCATCCCCCTCCCCGGTCGCATTCAGGGATCACCCCCCTCCCCGGTTGCATTCAGGGAGCACCCCCCTCCCCGGTCGCAATTAGGGAGCACCCCTCTCACCGGTCGCATTCAGGGAGCACCCCCCCCCCTCCCCGGTCGCATTCAGGGAGCACCCCCCTTCCCGGTCGCATTCAGGGACCACCCCCGCGCCCCCTCCCCGGTCGCATTCAGGGATCACCCCCCTACCCGGTCGCATTCAGGGACCACCCCCCCCCTCCCTGGTCGCATTCAGGGAGCACCCCCCCCCCCCTCCCCGGCCGCATTCAGGGAACACCCCCCCTCCCCGGTCGCATTCAGGGAGCACCCCCCCTCCCCGGTTGCATTCAGGGATCACCCCCCTACCCGGTCGCATTCAGGGACCACCCCCCCCCCCCCCTCCCTGGTCGCATTCAGGGAGCACCCCTCCCCGGCCGCATTCAGGGAACACCCCCCCTCCCCGGTCGCATTCAGGGAGCACCCCCCTCCCCGGCCGCATTCAGGGACCACCCCCCTCCCCGGTCGCATTCAGGGAGCATACCTTCTCTCCGGTCGCATTCAGGGACCACCCCCCTCCCCGATCGCATTCAAGGAGCACCCCCCCCTCCCTCCCCGGCCGCATTCAGGGACCACCCCCCTCCCCGGTCGCATTCAGGGAGCATACCTTCTCTCCGGTCGCATTCAGGGAGCACCCCCCTCCCCGATCGCATTCAAGGAGCACCCCCCCCTCCCTCCCCGGCCGCATTCAGGGACCACCCCCCTCCCCGGTCGCATTCAGGGAGCATACCTTCTCTCCGGTCGCATTCAGGGAGCACCCCCCTCCCCGATCGCATTCAAGGAGCACCCCCCCCCTCCCTCCCCGGCCGCATTCAGGGACCACCCCCCTCCCCGGTCGCATTCAGGGAGCATACCTTCTCTCCGGTCGCATTCAGGGACCACCCCCCTCCCCGGTCGCATTCAGGGAGCATACCTTCTCTCCGGTCGCATTCAGGGAGCACCCCCCTCCCCGATCGCATTCAAGGAGCACCCCCCCCTCCCTCCCCGGCCGCATTCAGGGACCACCCCCCTCCCCGGTCGCATTCAGGGAGCATACCTTCTCTCCGGTCGCATTCAGGGAGCACCCCCCTCCCCGATCGCATTCAAGGAGCACCCCCCCCTCCCTCCCCGGCCGCATTCAGGGACCACCCCCCTCCCCGGTCGCATTCAGGGAGCATACCTTCTCTCCGGTCGCATTCAGGGACCACCCCCCTCCCCGGTCGCATTCAGGGACCACCCCCCCCCCTCCCCGGTCGCATTCAGGGAGCATACCTTCTCTCCGGTCGCATTCAGGGAGCACCCCCCTCCCCGGTCGCATTCAGGGAGCATACCTTCTCTCCGGTCGCATTCAGGGACCACCCCCCTCCCCGGTCGCATTCAGGGAGCATACCTTCTCTCCGGTCGCATTCAGGGAGCACCCCCCTCCCCGATCGCATTCAAGGAGCACCCCCCCCTCCCTCCCCGGCCGCATTCAGGGACCACCCCCCTCCCCGGTCGCATTCAGGGAGCATACCTTCTCTCCGGTCGCATTCAGGGAGCACCCCCCTCCCCGGTCGCATTCAGGGACCACCCCCCCCCCTCCCCGGTCGCATTCAGGGAGCATACCTTCTCTCCGGTCGCATTCAGGGAGCACCCCCCTCCCCGATCGCATTCAAGGAGCACCCCCCCCTCCCTCCCCGGTCGCATTCAGGGACCACCCTCCCGCCCCCTCCTCAGTCGCATTCGGGGAGCACCCCCCCTCCCCGGTCGCATTCAGGGAGCACCCCCCTCTCCGGTCGCATTCACGGAGCACCCCCCGCCTCCTCCCCGGTCGCATTCACGGAGCACCCCCCCGGCCCCCTCCCCGGTCGCATTCAGGGAGCACCCCCTCTGCCCGGTCGCATGCGTTCGCTATTATGACAACGACCAGTTTCATGTTTGTTTGTGGGGTTTTTCAGCTCGCGTTTATGTAGGTCACAATGTTACAGAACATACCTGGCAATGAGCCTGTCGTTCCCTCGCCATCCACTTCAATGTACCTTCGGAAATTTGACCTGCAAACCTGTGTGTCCACCTCAGACCACTTTGTATACGACCTACCTAAATAAATAAAAAGACAAAGAGACTTAAGACTGAAGAAAGGAACGCCACCACTAGTCAGAGGTGGGGCGAGGAAGAAGCACTGCGTTTCAGGGTGCTTTGTACTATGCCATGGAAATCCCAATCACCACCAAGTGTGAACGGGGAGAGGAAATCAATGTGGGGTAAAATGTTTAAAATAATATCATGAAAACGTATGTTATTGCTGAAGAATTCTCCACCTTCATGAACCAAAACAGCGTCTTTCATGTTCTCAAATTTTATATCATAACTCATTAAAATAATGCGCTGACAAGAGATGACAGGCAACCTAGGAGTGGTCCTCAAAAAAGATTTGAGAGTTAAGTGATTTCGGAAGAAAATGCACAGAGTAAGCTTGGCTTTGTTTTTTTACAGGCACATACTTTTAATCGATGCCTATGAACGTTGGCTTTATGCATGATAATAGCTACCCTTCGGGCTTGGCTTTTCCTGTAGGCGCGTTTGCTCCGTCAAGCTTGAACCTACAATAAATTGAAAGGGACTATTATCAACATAGGTTCATCAGTCATCTTGTTTGACGTTTATTCTCAATGCCGAACATAGGAACAACCGTTACGAACACGTTTGATAACACTGACACTTCATGCGCCCTTGTTGGACTTAATCTAATACAGCTGGAGAGGTAATTTATGTCCATTTTTTGTTCTACTGTTGACTTTATCAAGTGCATAATCTTATTCCTATAGGCATTTAAGGTTCCTTCAAAAATACATTAGGGGCATGCAACATGATACTTTTGCCACGCTATTTCATATAAGTCACTTCTCACATCCCGTAGTATGATAATAAAATAAAATGATACATATACCGGTGACGTTATCAACATAAATAGCTTAGTTGATTGCGCCATTATGACTGCAAGCGGATGCATATATAAACCTGGCTTTTTGCATAACAATATATATCTCTACCTTTCAAGCATGGTTCTTCCAGCAAAACTTCTGGGTCCTTGTGGGTTGCACCACAGGTTCGTTCCATCATTACTGAGTCTGTAAAGCATTGACAGGGATAAGTAAATCTACAACGATTCTTTCTCACTTACGAATATAACTTAAACTTAATCGAACATATCCAATTCACATTTCCTTTTGTACCCTTTACCTTTTAAACCACATTAGGGAAACTAGATTGGCAGTGAAAGATGGCTTCGGAATGGGGTCCTATAATGCCATTTAATATTATCAGTGCTACGTCAGCCTCCGATGTTTTATGTTGGACGTATTCGCTCTGAATTTCACCCTTCTACCTGCTAACTTATCTGCCGAACACATGCTACAGTTACCCACGGTTCAAGATGCCCAAATCTCCTCAACCTCCTGGCATACTGTCAACAGCTAACCAGTGAGGGAACCCGTAGAAAAGTAAGTAAAATATAAGGTTGTGTCTTGGGTATTGATGGGAGTAGAAAAACATAGGTTGATCTAGGCCCCCGAGATCTAATTACGTTCCTACAAAGCTTTGCGGGAATACATGTTTAAAAAAATTCAAGGGCCCACTCCGTTGATGTAGAACTACTAGTTGACTGGGGGAACAGGTAGCAATGAATATCAAATTGTCAAATGTTGCGCTTGAGATGCAAAGCGTACTTAAGCTACTTTGTGAACGTGGAAGATTGGATCTCAGATTAAAATTAAATTAAACTAGTGCACAATTAAAACATCGTTTCCTCAGCCCCATACAGATCTCTGACAAAGCATAGCTAAATTAATATAACCGATATATTTATTATAACAGGACATGGTAAAAATTGTAATTACCTTCGGTGCTAGTTTTCTTGCTGTGGTCCTCGTGGGTTGGGTTACGGACGTCTTCACTTACTAAAAATAACATACATTGTATTTAGCATACGTACGTCTGCTGTAATGTCTGACACTTATAAGCGTATAGTTAAACGTATAACACTTGGCCATCGTGTAATTGCTTTGTAGTATATTACTGATATGAATGTTTATAACGTACCCTGGAGTGAACTAACTTCTCCTGCCTCGACTTCGTTGGAACCGTCCGCCTCTTGGGGTCTGATGTACCCTGCAAATAGAAGTGTTCTATATGCAATAATCATAATAACTGTTATTTATGTATAATTGACGAAGACGTTAAAATATTACATAATCAAGGCAAAAACAAGCTTACATGTAGACTGAAGTTTAAGGTCACATTTGGTCTCAAATGCAATCAAAATGATGTGACCCGGAACAATATCGAACACGGGATCCATCGATTATAGCTCTTGTGATTTTTAAAGTGCAAAGACAAGGTTGGATTGTATGGATACCTTGATCAAACTGGTGCAGGTGCTTTCCGACCGTCGCCAACGTCATTGCTGCCAGAGGGGCTTGGTAGACATGCTCGTTGATTTCTTTGGAATGGCCCATGTGGGTGAAGAACAGGTCGCGGTGGCGCTGTGGCACGTCTAGTCGGGCGTACATCGTGCTGGTTTTGTGACGAATCTTCGTCGCCGTAAGAAGGTGCACTTCGCGTACACCTGCTTTCCTGCTCACGGAGTTGATGGCATGATAACCGATGACATGATCTGGTGAATTTTGCGAGTACGGAAAGAGGTACTGGTTGGTAGGCAGGATACCAGCGGCAGACCTCACCTCGGGATCCGCGAGCTTGCGCAGACCCTGGACCACGTCGCTTGGTATTAGGACCGACACCATGTGGTTGTTGCCTTTACCTGCCTGGTAGGCAATCTTGTCATTCTGAATGAGATACTTCTCCAAAGGGTCGTTGATAGTGTTAGCCACCCCCTTATCTATCCAGGCGCCGTTCGCCGCGTCTTGCCACTCACGTAACAGGAGTCGACAGGGTTCGCCCCCTCTCCTCGCATTAAAGACTGTTAGTCGAGCGACCAACAAGTCTCTCAACGAGACAAAAGCAGATCCCGTCCAGAGGTTAAACGGGTCCAACACTTTCTGGATCTCGTCCGTGATGTACGTCTTAAAACGTTCCACGTCCGCATCATCCGGCATCTGCTCCGGCTTCCGCAGCTTGATCTGTCTGCTGTTTTGGGCCTGATATTCAGCATCACCGAAAATAAAAGATTGCTTCATTTTGTAGACTTTTAGAAATTTTTCTATTTCTTGGGCCGCATTGTCGTCGTTTTCAACAAGGTAAGTGGCCTGGATGATCTGGGCTGCATTTTGAATGAGATATCGAAATCCCAACTTTAGGCCAACTTTCACACACTCTTCTCCTCTTGTAATGTCTTCTATTGCATGTTCCATTTCCACAAAGTGTTCTCTGCGGAACATTTCGCGAAAAGTCACGTGTAAGGGTGAGTTTTCTTGCTTTAGGTCCTTGAAACGTAGGTACAACAACCCCAGACGTCGCATATCTCGCATGACGGACTTCTTTACTTCTGTCCTTTTTCCCGGTTTCCTTTTTAGTTTCTGCCAAAGCGTTTGCCCAATGCTTTGCAGTTGTGCATCCGCCTGGCAAAAACGCCCCACGTCATCCGCCTGAAATTTTGCCAGAATTTCAGACGCAAAGTCATCGGATATATCGTTGGAGGCAAGTATGGAGGCAGGTATGGCACCTGACATCCCAGATGTGTCATCCCTTGTGGTTGTGGGCTTGTCATCAAGGAATCCAGTCAGGCACTGTCTCTTGTGCTTGTAAAAGCTAGTTTTACTATAAAATCCCTGACAGTTTTTGCACACCACAAGGTCGGACTGAGAGACATTTCTTTCACTAAATAGTTCAGGCGATGGGCTAAATGCCAGGGATTTTTTGTTCTGTTGAAACATCGCTCTTTTCCGAAAATCAGCGAATTTCAAATCGCGCGCCTTTTTTCCGAGCTTGAGAGCTTGCGCAACCTCATCCAGGGCCTTATGTTTCCTTGTGATGTGTCTCGTCAACTTCGAGTGACAAACAGTTCGCTCACAAAAAGGACATGGCCGCCCGGGACGCTCATACCGAGGGTCATCTGAAATATGCGGAATAACATTGATAACCTCAAATGTTGAATTGAAATAGATTATTTTCACCCAGATATCTGATATCGGTGTACCTTACGACAGATGGAATCTTTGAGGTTCAAATTGGTTTGAGTCAGGCGTTTTAATTTCAGTTAGCCATATCACGACTGCTCCGACACAGAGAAGAATTATGTTTGCCAAATGGGAAATTATCCTGCACAATCCTGTACCATTATTTGCATGTGTGGGATTTAAACCCATTCGACGTAACATAAATATAAACTAGGAGAGTACACTCGAACGCGTTGCTAGGCCAAGTGTGACCCCCACAGTGCTAAGAACACGGCTACTGTTGTATGTTAGTTTGTAAGTAGCTAAGGAGACTTGAGCCGTGATAGGTCGCAAAGAAGCAGTTTTCTTGGAACGTATCCGAAATGAGTGCAATTGCAATTACTATCCAAAAACAATACTTTCATTGCAATGGGTATTGCTTACTGTATATCTCTCGGACTCGGCAAGTCAGTGCTACACGTATCCATAGCTTACTCACATTAGGATCCAAATATCACTATTGATTTTTTATGTAATGCTAAGTGAGTCAGTGCAACTGTAAGCGGCGTGATACACCTGGTGTGGATAATAACGCGTAAATACCTTTGGCTCCTGTTAGTTGTTGCTCTTCGGTGCAGACAGATAGGCCCTTCATCGTACTCTGAACGTCGATGGCTGAAATAGTTTGCGAATCACTATATGTTACCGATTCACAATGGATTGATCGCAATAAGGGCTACATCATATGTATATATATATAGAGTTTCTTCCATTAAAAGACATAAGGAACAACCATCTCCAATGTACAGACGCGAGCTTTATATATCTGTAAGAGTGCCTGCATCGGTCGAACGTTAAACGATTGTTTAATAAGGATATACATAGATAGCCCCCATAAAACTCACCGATAAAACATCATATACATGTGAAGTACCTCCCTCGGTGGACCATGCAGCGATTTACCAATTATTAGACAAGACAGCATTGTCTGCCCTACTGGCGCAAGCTATATCAATGTGTCATAGTGCCTATCTTGGTGGACCGCACAATGCTATTTCAGTTTACAGATAGACCGCTCTACCTTGCGAACTAAAGCAATAACAGTATAGATCCAAAGCGTTTCCCTTGGTTTACCACCAGGAATAACTGACGCGAACTTCGTGTATATGTGAAAATGCCTCCCTTGGTGGACCGCACAACATTATTTCAATTGAGAGAGAAAGACCGCCCTACCTAGCGAACTGATTCAATAACAGTATAGATCCAAAGCGTTTCTCTTGGTGGACCACCAAGTGATTTGCCAATGAGGGACATATGTGCAATCAACAGTATCGAACATACTGGCACAAGCTTCATATATGTGTGAAAGTGCCTCCCTTGGTGGACCGCACAACGTTATTTCAATTGAGAGGAGAAAGACCGCCCTACCTAGTGAAGTCGTCCCTATCTGGCAAACTGTGATCTGCATCATATATGTCAACTGCCTCAATTGGTGGATTACGAAACGATTTTCCAGTAAAGAGACACAGGCAATCAACCGCATCTAACTAACTGACGCGCACTTCCTATATGTGTGAAAATGCCTCCCTTGGTGGACCGCACAACGTTATTTCACTTAAGAGAGATATACCGCCCTACTTAGCGAACTGATTCAATAACAGTGTAGATCTTAAGCGTTTCCCTTGGTGGAACACCAAGCGCTTTTCTAATAAGAGGACATATACGCTATCAACCGCATCTGACTAACTGACGCGAACTTCCTATATGTGTGAAAATGCCTCCCTTGGTGGAACACACAACGTTATTTCAATTGAGAGAGATATACCGCCCTACCTAGCGAACTGGGGGCGGCCCGACAGCTCAGTGGGCAAGAGCGCTCGCATTGAGCGCTCTGGCCACCTGGGAGCCTAACGGCACGTGGGTCGCTGGTTCGCGCCCTGCTGTGGTCATGTCTGCGTGATCGCAGAATAAAGATCCCATGTCCTTCTTCGCAAAGAGTAGGGGGTTACCCCGGGGACATGGCTCCACTCTCCCTTGCTTCTCCCATTGACGCGATATGATCAAAAGTGGTTAAAGCGTCCTGAATCAATCAAACCAAACTTAGCGAACTGATTCAATAACAGTATAGATCTAAAGCGTTTCCCTTGGTGGACCACCAAGTGATTTGCCAATGTGGGACATATGTGCAATCAACAGTATCGAACATACTGGCACAAGCTTCATATATGTGTGAAAATGCCTCCCTTGGTGAGCCGCACAAAGCTATTTCAATTGAGAGAGATATACTGCCCTACCTAGCGAACTGATTCAATAACAGTATAGATCCAAAGCGTTTCCCTTGGTGGACCACCAAGTGATTTGCCAATGTGGGACATATGTGCAATCAACCGCATCTGTCTAACTGACGCGAACTTTGTATATGTGTGAAAATGTCTCCCTTGGTGGAACGCACAACGTTATTTCAATTAAAAGTGATATACCGCCCTACCTAGCGAACTGATTCAATAACAGTATAGATCCAAAGCGTTTCCCTTGGTTTACCACCAAGTGATTTGCCAATGAAGGACATGTGTGCAATCAACAGTATCGAACATACTGGCACAAGCTTCATATATGTGTGAAAATGCCTCCCTTGGTGGACCGCACAACGCTATTACGATTAAAAGAGATAGACCGCCCTACCTAGCGAACTAATTCAATAACAGTATAGATCTAAAGCGTTTCCCTTGGTGGACCACCAAGTGATTTGCCAATGAGGGACATATGCGCAATCAACCGCATCTATCTAACTGACGCGAACTTCCTATATGTGTGAAAATGCCTCTCTTGGTGGACCGCACAAAGCTATTTTAATTGAAAGAGATAGACCGCCCTACCTAGCGAACTAATTCAATAACAGTATAGATCCAAAGCGTTTCCCTTGGTTTACCACCAAGTGATTTGCCAATGTGGGACATACGTGCAATCAACAATATCGAACATACTGGCACAAGCTTCATATATGTGTCAAATGCCTCCCTTGGTGGACTGCACAACGCTTTTCGATTAAGAGAGATATACAGCCCTGCCTAGCGAACTGATTCAATAACAGTATAGATCTAAAACGTTTCCCTTGGTGGACCACCAAGTGATTTGCCAATGTGGGACATATGCGCAATCAACAGTATCGAACATACTGGCACAAGCTTCATATATGTGTGAAAATGCCTCCCTTGGTGGACCGCACAACGCTCTTCGATTAAGAGAGATAGACCCCCCCACTTAGCGAACTGATTCAATAACAGTGTAGATCTTAAGCGTTTTCAGTGGTGGACCACCGACCGATTTACCAATGAGGGGACATATGTGCAATCAACAGTATCGAACATACTGCTCGAGCTCCATATATGTGTGAAAATGCATCCCTTGGTGGACCGCACAACGCTATTGAATGGAAAAATATAGACCGCCTTACATCGCGGAATCTGACAACCTTCGGCATGCAATATATATATATATGTCAACTGCCTCAATTGGTGGACTAAGAAACGATTTTCCAGTTAAGAGACACAGACAATCAACCGCATCTATCTAACTGACGCAAACTTCCTATATGTGTGAAAGTGCCTCCCTTGGTGGACCGCTCAACGCTATTTCAATTAAGAGAGATATACCGCCCTACCTAGCGAACTGATTCAATAACAGTATAGATCTAAAGCGTTTCCCTTGGTGGACCACCAAGTGATTTGCCAATGAGGGACATATGCGCAATCAAACGCATCTGTCTAACTGACGCGAACTTCGTATATGTGTGAAAATGCCTCCCTTGGTGGACCGCACAACGCTATTTCGATTAAGAGAGATAGACCGCCCTACCTAGCGAACTGATTCAATAACAGTATAGATCCAAAGCGTTTCCCTTGGTTTACCACTAAGTGATTTGCCATTGTGGGACATATGTGCAATCAACAATATCGAACATACTGGCACAAGCTTCATATATGTGTGAAAATGCCTCCCTTGGTGGACTGCACAACGCTCTTCGATTAAGAGAGATATACAGCCCTGCCTAGCGAACTGATTCAATAACAGTATAGATCTAAAGCGTTTCCCTTGGTGGATTACCAAGTGATTTGCCAATGTGGGACATATGCGCAATCAACAGTATCGAACATACTGGCACAAGCTTCATATATGTGTGAAAATGCCTCCCTTGGTGGACCGCACAACGCTCTTCGATTAGGAGAGATAGACCCCCCACTTAGCGAACTGATTCAATAACAGTGTAGATCTTAAGCGTTTTCAGTGGTGGACCACCGACCGATTTACCAATGAGGGGACATATGTGCAATCAACCGCATCTAACTTACTGCTCAAGCTCCATATATGTGTGAAAATGCCTCCCTTGGTGGACCGCACAACGCTATTGAATGGAAAAATATAGATCGCCCTACCTCTCGTAATCTGACAACCTTCGGCCTGCAACATATATATATATGTCAACTGCCTCAATTGGTGGACTAAGAAACGATTTTCCAGTAAAGAGACACAGGCAATCAACCGCATCTAACTAACTGACGCGAACTTGCTATATGTGTGAAAATGCCTCCCTTGGTGGACCGCTCAACGCTATTTCAATTAAGAGAGATATACCGCCCTACCTAGCGAACTGATTCAATAACAGTATAGATCTAAAGCGTTTCCCTTGGTGGACCACCAAGTGATTCGCCAATGTGGGACATATGTTCAATCAACAGTATCAACCATACTGGCACAAGCTTCATATATGTGTGAAAATGCCTCCCTTGGTGGACCGCACAACGTTATTTCAATTAAGAGAGATATACAGCCCTACCCAGCGAACTGATTCAATACCAGTATAGATCTAAAGCGTTTCCCTTGGTGGACCACCAAGTGATTTGCCAATGAGGGACATATGCGCAATCAACCGCATCTATCTAACTGACGCGAACTTCCTATATGTGTGAAAATGCCTCTCTTGGTGGACCGCACAAAGCTATTTCAATTGAAAGAGATAGACCGCCCTACCTAGCGAACTGATTCAATAACAGTATAGATCTAAAGCGTTTCCCTTGGTGGACCACCAAGTGATTTGCCAATGTGGGACATATGTGCAATCAACAGTATCGAACATACTGGCACAAGCTTCATATATGTGTGAAAATGCCTCCCTTGGTGGACCGCACAACGTTATTTCAATTAAGAGAGATATACAGCCCTACCTAGCGAACTGATTCAATAACAGTATAGATCTAAAGCGTTTCCCTTGGTGGACCACCAAGTGATTTGCCAATGAGGGACATATGCGCAATCAACCGCATCTGTCTAACTGACGCGAACTTCCTATATGTGTGAAAATGCCTCCCTTGGTGGACCGTACAAAGCTATTTTAAATTAAGAGAGATAGACCGCCCTACCTAGCGAACTGATTCAACAACAGTATAGATCTAAAGCGTTTCCCTTGGTGGACCACCAAGTGATTTGCCAATGTGGGACATATGTGCAATCAACAGTATCGAACATACTGGCACAAGCTTCATATATGTGAGAAAATGCCTCCCTTGGTGGACTGCACAACGCTATTCGATTAAGAGAGATATACAGCCCTGCCTAGCGAACTGATTCAATAACAGTATAGATCTAAAGCGTTTCACTTGGTGGACCACCAAGTGGTTTGCCAATGTGGGACATATGCGCAATCAACAGTATCGAACATACTGGCACAAGCTTCATATATGTGTGAAAATGCCTCCCTTGGTGGACCGCACAACGCTCTTCGATTAAGAGAGATAGACCCCCCCACTTAGCGAACTGGTTCAATAACAGTGTAGATCTTAAGCGTTTTCAGTGGTGGACCACCGACCGATTTACCAATGAGGGGACATATGTGCAATCAACAGTATCGAACATACTGCTCGAGCTCCATATATGTGTGAAAATGCCTCCCTTGGTGGACCGCACAACGCTATTGAATTGAAAAATATAGACCGCCTTACATCGCGGAATCTGACAACCTTCGGCATGCAATATATATATATATGTCAACTGCCTCAATTGGTGGACTAAGAAACGATTTTCCAGTTAAGAGACACAGACAATCAACCGCATCTATCTAACTGACGCGAACTTCCTATATGTGTGAAAGTGCCTCCCTTGGTGGACCGCTCAACGCTATTTCAATTAAGAGAGATATACCGCCCTACCTAGCGAACTGATTCAATAACAGTATAGATCCAAAGCGTTTCCCTTGGTTTACCACTAAGTGATTTGCCAATGTGGGACATATGTGCAATCAACCGCATCTGTCTAACTGACGTGAACTTCCTATATGTGTGAAAATGCCTCCCTTGGTGGACCGCACAACGCTCTTCGATTAAGAGAGATATACCGCCCTACGTATCGAACTGATTCAATAACAGTATAGATCTAAAGCGTTTCCCTTGGTGGACCACCAAGTGATTTGCCAATGTGGTACATATGCGCAATCAACAGTATCGAACATACTGGCACAAGCTTCATATATGTGTGAAAATGCCTCCCTTGGTGGACCGCACAACGCTCTTCGATTAAGAGAGATATACCGCCCTACGTAGCGAACTGATTCAATAACAGTATAGATCTAAAGCGTTTCCCTTGGTGGACCACCAAGTGATTTGCCAATGAGGGACATATGCGCAATCAACCGCATCTGTCTAACTGACGCGAACTTCGTATATGTGTGATAATGCCTCCCTTGGTGGACCGCACAACGCTATTTCGATTAAGAGAGATAGACCGCCCTACCTAGCGAACTGATTCAATAACAGTATAGATCCAAAGCGTTTCCCTTGGAGGACCACCAAGTGATTTGCCAATGTGGGACATATGTGCAATCAACCGCATATGTCTAACTGACGCGAACTTCCTATATGTGTGAAAATGCCTCCCTTGGTGGACCGCACAACGCTCTTCGATTAAGAGAGATATACCGCCCTACGTAGCGAACTGATTCAATAACAGTATAGATCTAAAGCGTTTCCCTTGGTGGACCACCAAGTGATTTGCCAATGTGGGACATATGTGCAATCAACCGCATCTGTCTAACTGACGCGAACTTCGTATATGTGTGAAAATGCCTCCCTTGGTGGACCGCACAACGCTATTTCGATTAAGAGAGATAGACCGCCCTACCTAGCGAACTGATTCAATAACAGTATAGATCCAAAGCGTTTCCCTTAGTTTACCACTAAGTGATTTGCCAATGTGGGACATATGTGCAATCAACCGCATCTGTCTAACTGACGCGAACTTCCTATATGTGTGAAAATGCCTCCCTTGGTGGACCGTACAAAGCTATTTTAATTTAAGAGAGATATACCGCCCAAAGTAGCGAACTGATTCAATAACAGTATAGATCTAAAGCGTTTCCCTTGGTGGACCACCAAGTGATTTGCCAATGTGGGACATATGCGCAATCAACAGTATCGAACATACTGGCACAAGCTTCATATATGTGTGAAAATGCCTCCCTTGGTGGACCGCACAACGCTCTTCGATTAAGAGAGATATACCGCCCTACGTAGCGAACTGATTCAATAACAGTATAGATCTAAAGCGTTTCCCTTGGTGGACCATCAAGTGATTTGCCAATGTGGGACATATGTGCAATCAACAGTATCGAACATACTGGCACAAGCTTCATATATGTGTGAAAATGCCTCCCTTGGTGGACCGCACAACGCTCTTCGATTAAGAGAGATATACCGCCCTACGTAGCGAACTGAGTCAATAACAGTATAGATCTAAAGCGTTTCCCTTGGTGGACCACCAAGTGATTTGCCAATGTGGGACATATGCGCAATCAACAGTATCGAACATACTGGCACAAGCTTCATATATGTGTGAAAATGCCTCCCTTGGTGGACCGCACAACGCTATTCGATTAAGAGAGATATACTGCCCTACCTAGCGAACTGATTCAATAACAGTATAGATCCAAAGCGTTTCCCTTGGTGGACCACCAAGTGATTTGCCAATGTGGGACATATGTGCAATCAATCGCATCTGTCTAACTGACGCGAACTTTGTATATGTGTGAAAATGCCTCCCTTGGTGGACCGCACAACGTTATTTCAATTAAGGGATATATACCGCCCTACCTAGCGAACTGATTCAATAACAGTATAGATCTAAAGCGTTTCCCTTGGAGGACCACCAAGTGATTTGCCAATGTGGGACATATGCACAATCAACAGTATCGAACATACTGGCACAAGCTTCATATATGTGTGAAAATGCCTCCCTTGGTGGACCGCACAACGCTATTGCATGGAAAAATACAGATCGCCCTACCTCACGGAATCTGACAACCTTCGGCCTGCAATATATATATATGTGTCAACTGCCTCAATTGGTGGACCTAGAAACGATTTTCCAGTTAAGAGACACAGGCAATCAACCGCATCTAACTAACTGACGCGAACTAGCTATATGTGTGAAAATGCCTCCCTTGGTGGACCGCTCAACGCTATTGCAATTAAGAGAGATATACCGGCCTACCTAGCGAACTGATACAATAACAGTATAGATCTAAAGCGTTTCCCTTGGTGGACCACCAAGTGATTTGCCAATGTGGGACATATGTGCAATCAACAGTATCGAACATACTGGCACAAGCTTCATATATGTGTGAAAATGCCTCCCTTGGTGGACCGCACAACGTTATTTCAATTAAGAGAGATATACAGCCCTACCCAGCGAACTGATTCAATAACAGTATAGATCTAAAGCGTTTCCCTTGGTGGACCACCAAGTGATTTGCCAATGAGGGACATATGCGCAATCAACCGCATCTATCTAACTGACGCGAACTTCCTATATGTGTGAAAATGCCTCCCTTGGTGGACCGCACAACGCTCTTCGATTAAGAGAGATATACCGCCCTACGTAGCGAACTGATTCAATAACAGTATAGATCTAAAGCGTTTCCCTTGGTGGACCACCAAGTGATTTGCCAATGTGGGACATATGCGCAATCAACAGTATCGAACATACTGCTCGAGCTCCATATAGGTGTGAAAATGCCTCCCTTGGTGGACCGCACAACGCTATTGAATGGAAAAATATAGACCGCCTTACATCGCGGAATCTGACAACCTTCGGCATGCAATATATATATATATGTCAACTGCCTCAATTGGTGGACTAAGAAAAGATTTTCCAGTTAAGAGACACAGACAATCAACCGCATCTATCTAACTGACGCGAACTTCCTATATGTGTGAAAGTGCCTCCCTTGGTGGACCGCTCAACGCTATTTCAATTAAGAAAGATATACCGCCCTACCTAGCGAACTGATTCAATAACAGTATAGATCTAAAGCGTTTCTCTTGGTTTACCACCAAGTGATTTGCCAATGAGGGACATATGTGCAATCAACAGAATCGAACATACTGGCACAAGCTTCATATATGTGTGAAAATGCCTCCCTTGGGGGACCGCACAACGCTATTTCGATCAAGAGAGATAGACCGCCCTACCTAGCGAACTGACAATTATCTAGGGTACTGAGGCAAGCAGCATATTTGCAAAATTGCCTGCATTGGTGGATAATTCATAAGGACTTTCTGTTTGGAGACGTTACGGAGTTTTGATGCACGTACCTGGTGGCACTGCCTTGGCGGACGTCAGTGCATCCATTGACGTTGTCGCTGTATCTCTGGTGTTCTCCACCTGATCACTTGGTCCTAAGCATACAGAAAAAAACCCATTTTTTTTATTTATAACTGCGTTCCTTACAATCGGTCTGATTCACTCTGCATGATTTGGGAATTAGGAATTAGGAATCTGATCAGTTATCAACGTGGACCCTCGACTGTTTAATATATTTGTGCACCACCTAAATAGTAATTTCCGTGATGCGATATAACTGCTTATTTATCTTCGTGAACCGATAACGACTTAGTATCCGGGCTTCGAATTATGTTCGTGATTCGAGAACAGGTCCCGTGCGAATAGCCACTACTTTGATTAAAATTCATGCTTCGGTCCCTGTAATGGCCAGGCAAGATAAGGAACGTGGATAGTCCTGGATGACCCCGAACACGAGGTATGGCTAAGCAGTGAATGCCCAACATGATATTCGTTATATAATGGGTTGTTTACAGGTACCTGGAGACACCGCTTTGGTGGTCGTCCCTAAAGCCTCACTCGCGTTTTCCACCACATCCCTTGGCCCTGGGCATACAGAAAACCACCAACACAAAGTAAATAAAGTGTTACTTATAACTGTGCTCACACAAGATAGCAGATAATTCATCAGGATGTTCATATGCCTAAAATAATGATCGACATTGTATTTGCCCTGAAAGGAAGCTAGGAGTTCGTTGGATATTGCGAGTAGAGTTCCTTCAAATATACAGTTATTTTTTACGTGCAGAACGAGATGTTGTGACTGAAAGTAACTGAGAAAATGGAACATTCATTGTCTCAACTAATTATTCTGCTCTGACTATGTGTACGACTAGAATCTTCACCCACCAGGTGACGCGATGAACTCATAATCGTCGGACTCCATGAAATCGTCCGTCTCGTCTGGTTTCCATGATCCATCCAAACTGTAATCGCTTGATTCACGTGATTCTGTTTGCAAAACACATAGTATATGGAGTGCGTTCAATGCAAGAAAGAAGTGTTGTAGATATAAAAAGAAGCCGCTATATATTTCCGATCAGAACCAGCACAAATGAAACTAAACCGGTAACCTATGTTATATATGAAAGGGATGAACATAATCAAGCGTACCTGGAGACACTGCTTGGACGTACGTCACTGACGCCTTGGCGGACGTCAATGCATCCACTGACGTTGTCGCTGTCTGTCTTTTGTTCTCCACCTGATCACTTGGACCTAGGCATACAGAAAATAACAACAGAAAATCAACAAATGTTATTTTAAGCTGAGTAAGAGAAAGACATCGGATAGTTCATGAGGACGTTTTGTTATGGGCGTTAAGGCGTTAAGTTTGCACGTACCTGGAGACACTGCCTTGGCGGACGTCAATGCATTCGTTGACGTTGTCTCTGTACCTCTGGTGTTCTCCACCTGATCACTTGGACCTAGGCATACAGAAAAAAACAACACGAAATGTTATTAAGAACTGCGTTCTTTGCAATCGATCTGATTCACTCTGCATGATTTGGGAATTAGGAATTAGGAATCTGGTCATAAATCAACCTGGACCCTCGACTGTTTAAAATATATGTGCACCACCTAAACAGTAATTACCGTGATGCGAGATAACTGCTTATTTATCTTCGTGAACCGATAACGACTTAGTATCCGGGCTTCAAATTATGTTCGTGATTCGAGAACAGGTCCCGTGCGAATATAGCCACTACTTTGATTAAAATCCATGCTTCGGTCCCTGTAATGGCCAGGCAAGATAAGGAACGTGGATAGTCCTGGATAACCCCGAACACGAGGTATGGCTAAGCAGTGAATACCCAACATGATATTCGTTATATAATGGGTTGTTTACAGGTACCTGGAGACACCGCTTTGGTGGTCGTCCCTAAAGCCTCACTCGCGTTTTCCACCACATCCCTTGGCCCTGGGCATACAGAAAACCACCAACACAAAGTAAATAAAGTGTTACTTATAACTGTGCTCACACAAGATAGCAGATAATTCATCAGGATGTTCATATGCCTAAAATAATGATCGACATTGTATTTGCCCTGAAAGGAAGCTAGGAGTTCGTTGGATATTGCGAGTAGAGTTCCTTCAAATATACAGTTATTTTTTACGTGCAGAACGAGATGTTGTGACTGAAAGTAACTGAGAAAATGGAACATTTATTGTCTCAACTAATTATTCTGCTCTGACTATGCGTACGACTAGAATCTTCACCCACCAGGTGACGCGATGAACTCATAATCGTCGGACTCCATGGAATCGTCCGTCTCGTCTGGTTTCCATGATCCATCCAAACTGTAATCGCTGGATTCACGTGATTCTGTTTGCAAAACACATAGTTTATATGGAGTGCGTTCAATGCAAGAAAGAAGTGTCGTAGATATAAAAAGAAGCCAGTATATATTTCCGATAAGAACCAACACAAATGAAACTAAACCGGTAACTTACGTTATATATGAAAGGGATGAACATAATCGAGCGTACCTGGAGACACTGCTTGGACGTACGTCACTGACGCCTTGGCGGACGTCAATGCATCCACTGACGTTGTCGCTGTCTGTCTTTTGTTCTCCACCTGCACCTGATCACTTGGACCTAGGCATACAGAAAATAACAACACAAAATGAACTTAAATCTAGAATAATTTGACGCATGGACAAGGCATAGTTGTACATTGATTTACAACGTTGATATTACACAATAAAAGTCACGCAAAGCCTAATTCCTTTGGGACAAAATCGAGAAAAGACATGTATATATATTTCCGTATACAGGTAGGATACGCACAATTAAGAGTTTCAGTTCACAATTTAGTTTTTTTAATTTGACGAGCCCACGTTGGCTTGGGATTAAACCTATGTTTGAAATGTGCATGCTCGTGCACAACTTTTAATGGTTTCGTGCAAAATTCATACCTATCTGACTAGTATATACTATGACTTTATATGACTGTAGCCTTTTAAATGCATTGAACTGAAAATACATCGTGGCAATTACAACCAGAAGATCAACTTATTTCGAATGCCATTTTTAGTACAAGTGTATTACATGTAGCACACAGAATCCAGAATGTGCTGTCGTTGTTCACAAAAAAAAAAGGAACTTGGGCTGTACCTTACCCAGGATCTCGCCACTCGTTAGGGTACGAGAATGATGTCGTTATTTAAATTATTTCCAATGAACCTTACAACCGTTTACTCGATTTGACTGGACATTTTACCTACCCGGTGACGCCGTATCATCGTAATCATGAGAGTCTACTGACGCAGCATTTGTCATGTCTGGCTCCCAGAGCTCAGCAAGGTCGAAATCGCTTGACGCGATTGACGCTAGATGCAAAATATATTATACATGGATTGTTGTACTCACATACAATTTATATTAAAAAGGCGGCCAGTTTCTACGACACTTACAACAGTGATAGTCGTGGTACAAGGGGTGGGTGTAAGGTTTTGAGAAGACCAGGCGACTGGGCTTGTATTCATAAACCATACTGCCTTTCGTAAACGTAATTAGGGTTAAGACATTTAAAACGGCTTGCATAAGGCTTTTGGGGGTTAGAGTCTTCAAGCGAAAATTAAAGAAACATTGGTGTCTCTAATGCTCAATTACTGAAATGCCAATGTGTTGTAACTTGGAGCGAAATAATAACATTAATAATAACATAATAATAACATCAAATAATACAAGCAGTTAACATTGCTCAATAAAGAACGTGGAAGGGAAACCATGAACAGTAATTTATGTATCAATCCCAACCCGCATCATCACAAGGTCCATCTGGAATCTGTTAATAAATTATCAGAGCTTTTTTAATGAGGAGATTACTTCAAACAACACCACAGTTAAAACGTACAGCAATAAGCTCCAAACAAAATATAATCTTCCTATATGTTAACTGATGATAATACCTGCTCCTGCCTTGCCAAGCTAGTTCCGTTTACTCACAAACTATATGACAATCAAAAAATAATTAAAGATTGGTGTATTTTCTGTCACACTCTAATCGAAGGCAGTTTAAGCCAAACTAGCTAATGTTTACAACAGCTTCGACCAGGGGTTATACGCTTCTAAAGGACAAACACTCTTATCCATTATAAGCGCCCGTACCTAGAAAATATACTCGATTGGCACCGTATTAAACATCTAAGCTTATTGCGAACGGTTTTAGGATGCTAATTTTGTCATACCTTCCTCCACCAGAGATCCTCAGTCCCATAGTCATAGCAGATTTCCTCTCCAATGCCAATATCCCGGACTGCGAAAAGGGCTAATCGAGGGGTTTCACCAACGACAAGTTTAACCACTTTCGCGTTGAAGTGTTCGTGGTCATCGTTGACAAGGCGACCAAGTCTTGCAGTTCGTCTTGTCGCATCAAAGCTAAAACAAAGGGCATATATAAGATACAGGCTATACTAAATCATTTTGTTATGGTCCGGTGAGGTTACATGGTCGCTGGAGATAAGTATATATCATATTACACAGAATGGTTACAAAATGTTTTGGTTATATTAGGCAAATTTCCATTTTACCATGAATAGTGTTAATTACTATAGTACGCATATCATAACATTTGTAAAATAGAAGTACTAACCACAAAGTCTTGCCCGCGTGTTTAAAATAAAAAGTGTAACACCGAGGGTGAGCTGATTTCATCCGCCGGCTATATGCTTGTTCCCGCTTTGCTGCCTCCTTCTCATCAATTAGTTCACCGTCATACTCGAGTAGGAAGTCTCCCTTCTGGTACACCTTGGTGGTGATCACTCCGTGACCTTAAGGAAGCAATAAAATTGATAAAAGAAATTATCAATAGAGAAGGGAAATGACCAAGGAGTCTAAGAGAAACGTATTTGCATGTGGTGGAGGACGGGTACTGGAATGCATTACATTTACTTACCTGTCACCTTGTTAATGAAAACTTTGCTGAAACCGTCCTGATCCAGTCCGTAATTGATCCACATTGCTGCGGTGTCTTTTGGCGACATTCTTCGCTTCGTCAAGTTCTGTTGTTCCAGACTGACTCGTAGCTGCAAACGCACTATTATTTAGAATCGAACTCCTGTGTCACAGCTAGCGCAACTGCGATTCTTAGGCCGCAATATAGATCTAGTTAGTATATATTGGAATTATTCCTGCATGATGTCCGCTTCATTATCAAGTTTATATTATTTTGCTTTTCAGATTTCTGTCAACTTCAAATATAGCTTATCTTCTTATACGACGAAGCCTCGGAATTAGGGAACATGTTTATGTGACAATATATATTTTCTGTAAGACTATTAAGTTAGATCTAAATGAATTTAATATCTTACCATTTTTTTACCCCTTGTCGCCATGTTTCTGTCACATTCCTGAACAAAAATGAAACAAGGATTGCAGTGCATGGAGAAAACTAACATCACACATAATTGATAGTGGTAATCGGTAGTTTATAGATACTAATAAAGCTATAAAGCCCATATTGCTGTCTTGAGGGGGGGGGGGGGCTTGGTCTCTAAATGGGTGGGGTGTGCTCTGGAATTACAGAGGTTACTATCGAATCTCCAAGAATTCAGAAAGGCCAATATCGAATGATGAATGAATGGTTTATTTAAGTTTAATAATAGGCTCGAGGCCCTCGTGTTGACAGATACATGTAACATACACGGCATCGCATATCCAAGAAATCGGCCAGGCACCAGCTAAAGATGAGGACTGCTCAAAACTCAAAAGGAAAAAACACACCTAACATGTGATATCGCGAATATCGAGGCATTTGCAGACTGCTAGAACGGATCGCGGTATATATGGAGGGGGTCATCGCGTTTTACCAGGAATTGTATGGATAACGATCCCTAAAAATTGCCAACAGCTAACTTACCTAATCGCGAATCTCAAAGAATTCCTGTGTGCAAATCGCGGAGATCGCAAGATGTGCCCTCCCCCCCCCCCCCACCCCATGTCATGGGTTGATGGGGATCATTGGAAGGCCCCTCCCTACCTCACTTGGCCTCAATCAAAGTATGCATTCCCTGCGGCAGTCGGTATTTTAACCGATCAGTAAGATACGATTGTTTCCAGTTGATGAAACTCCTCTAATCCCAAAGGTCGGCTTATGCCCGATCGCCAGTTTATGATGAATTATTTATCTTATTCCCAGTTTAAGATTAATTATTTATCTCATTCATAGTGCACGGTTCCAAGCCCATCCCCGAAGATCCCCTGTACCCCCCCCCCCCCCCCTTCAAAATCTAGTTTCAGTGGCAGTGCAATAATAAAAAGCCTTATGCCATAAAACATGCAGGTAAACAACTAATATGATACTACTGTGTACAACTTGTCTATAATTGTATATTGATTGCATGGAACTACTTACGTAATGCTGTGCCGATCGTCAGTAGTGCAGCAGCAATCAAATGTCTCCGAAATGTTACAAATGTACAAGCGAATGTTGCAACATTGGTCACATTTTATTTCTTTCCTTCTGCTGCAAGTCAAATTTCGCGCCTTTGTGAAGCCGCGCCAATGAAAGACACACGTTGTCATAGCGACATGCGATCATTCGCGTATTGTATGACGTCTACGCATAGCAACCAAAAACGGGCAAGAGAAATACCGCAAGTCGAGGGAACAGACACTGATATATACCTTATTTTGCGAATATATCTTTTATAAACAACGTGGGAATCAAAATTTAACAATGATAAGGATGTTTCATGTAACACAACCGTTCCCGCAAGCTTACTTCACAACAATCCTCTAGCCTGACTCCCTAGCCGGCTTACAAGAATTGTCCACGAATGGGCGCACTGTGACCCACCATCATATAACGCAACAGATAGTCATTAGGAAATGTAGCATTTTATAATTGCCACAGTTATTTTTCGAATAAATGTAATTGAATAATTCAGCTTTGTTTTTAACAAAAAACATGTCTAGTTTTATTTGACAACCGTTTAAATGAGTTGAAACGCCCTTGTGGATTTCTCATCCTCGCTCGGCAGTTCGTGGACCACAAGAGGTGGGTACGAACTGCTAGTGGGCACGAAGGGATGCGTTATTTACCATGCGCGGGGTACTAACTGATGGATCTATAGATATATATATATATATATATATATATATAGATATAGATATCTTATATATTGCAATATTTTTTTTATAGGTACGGCACCAGCGATGAAGGGGAAAGCAAAGGAGGTGACGCCACCTGGACTGGTACCAGTGCTTGGGAACAAAGCAAGCTGTCTGATATAAGTGAAACCGCAAGGTAGGCCATCGTTTGTATATTAACACTAAACCGTAAATATATCATTACTAATGAGTTCATGTAACACTGGTTATAACCAGACATAGGGTAATCATAATCATCAATAGTAATCAATTGTAATCTATTGTTAGATTGTAATCGATTACATTGGTTTTGAAAGCAATGTAATCGTAATAGATTACATTGCTAATGTAATCGTAATCAGGATTACTTTTGATGATTACTTTACTATGTTCACTTAGGTTGTTTTAGTCTCCAAAATAAGCGTCACACTTCCCATGTCACCAGTATCACAAATAAAAACTGGCCACTGGTGACCTCCTGCAGAGATGCCCCCCGGCCACCCCCCACACCCCTCCCCAACCACCCCTACCCGGTCCTTTGTGCCCCACCACGAGACATAACCAGATATAACAAATTAAGCCGGCTAGGTACCCAGAAGTGAACCACCTTCTAATCCCATAATTATCTTATTTGCATTGGATGACTAAGGATAGTCCAGTGCCACCTGTAAGGTTGGGAATGGGTGGCTGTGATGGGATGGGGTTCGATGCGCGTGTTATTGTTGTATGCATAGATTGGAAGAAGTGTTGTTATAAACGAACCCGAGTCGGCTGGGTTAGGGGGTGGGGCGCGACAACGCGTGGTACGGATATCCCCGTGTCCGATAGCATTGTGGCTTTGTCTTTTTTACCTGCCACTTAACATAGAGGCCAAGGTAGGTAAGTTCTGTTATCCACCACACCTCCTTCTAAGGAACATAAGAATATTGCAGCGGATTGGTATTTAAAATATATATTGTGTCTTTTTATTGAAATTACTATTTAATATATCTAATAGAATAACTTTTATACTAGTATGTGTATTAGTCTTTGAATAACTGATTACGACCGATGATTGTTCTTCAGAAGGTGACTATCGTAATCATGATTACTTACATATTTCCTGTAATCAGTAAAGGTCCCCAAAGAATTGTCCAGTCGGGAATTGAACGCACAACCCTATGATCAGAAATCCACCGCTCTCCCAACCAAGCTGCCCAGCCTTCATATATGTGGCCCCGCTCATCCAATGTTTACTGTTTGTTGAAGTAGCTACTTAAATGTCTAGTGCGAGGTTCATTTATTACAAACATAGAACGTAATCATGATTGTAATCATGATTACTTTCAATGTAATCGTAATCGCATACTTCCATATTTCATGTAATAGTAGTCATGAAACGTCCAAGTAATCGTGTTCATAATCGATAACATTTACAATGTAATCGCCTCATGCCTGGTTATAACACGTGTGACAAATACTGCATACAAAAGAGATTAATTAGAGTTGGCGTCATGAGTGTTATATAGTGTTAGACTGCCTGTGCATCTATTGGTGTCATAATGGTGAGAATATAATATTGGCATACCTTTGAGGGAAAAATCTGATGTTGCCAACTTATTTTACCTTTTAGCGTGTCTGCTCAAGATCTGAAAGCAGCCGAAGAAATATGCCTGGACGAAAGTGTGTTTGATATAGAGCTAGACCAAGGCGAGGAAGAACTACTAGAGCCTGTTCCCGATGAGACCCTGGCAACCGCAGCAGACGTATTGGAGGATGTCTGCTGCAATGCTTACCAAAAGCAATTGCTGGCGTTGACCTCCTTTCGGCCACCTCCTGATTGTCCCGCCTGCAAAGCAGACTATATGATTCAGACGGAGCGAAAGGGAACCGCAATGTACTTAACATGGGTAAGAGGTTTGGTGTATATTTCAGTTACGAATGCATGCTTTCTTAAGTTATGACAATTTAGATATTAATTGGGTGTTGACTTCTCGAAACCCTCTGGTAGCATGACATTTGATTGGACAAATTTTTTTCTCTTTTTAGGTCTGTAAGAATTCACATGTATTACACCGATGGTGTTCCCAGAAGAGGATGAAGAAACGAGGTGTACATACAGGTGATTTTTGCCTGGCAGTCAATTTGCTTTTGTCAGGCAATAATTTCCAGAAAGTAACCCTCTTGTTGCGCTTCATGAACCTCGGCACTTTGTCCCCCACGTTGTTCAACCGCATACAGTCCTTATACTGTGTGCCTCAAATTGACCACCTGTGTGTAAAATTGACCCCCGCGGGTTAATTGGGGATTCAATTTATACTTTTAAATATTAATAATAATTCGCGATTTCATCTTCCAGTACTTCTCGTCTTCTCGTTGTGTTATGAGACATTTAAGATCCGTGCCCGGGCGTGTACGGCGTCTGGGCTTAGAAGAATAATGAGAAAATTGACTTCATGATGTTTTATTCTTCAGTCCGTGTGATTTTCTTCATAAATACAATATAATAGAATCGCCATGATATAACAGCGCGCACACTCGCAGGTGGCGGCTATGGCTTTGTGACCGACTGGGTAGCGTCTTCTTCCGAGTGGGGTCTTGAGTCTCTCTGGCTGATCTCTTTTATAGGGCCCGCACGCCCACGGTCTATGACTCAGCAATATTAGCCGGAAATACGGCGAATACCTCGTCTCCAGAGACGGGATGGATGTTGATGTTACGCCCAAAAGTTAACATTCCTCCCGGGCTCTTTAACGAGTTTATCCCGATCTATTTTCGTCTTAACAAAAATAAACAAGGTTACCGTGACCTTTCTGGCGAGAACCTGTTTACTGTTGGAGAACCATTACTCGTGCTGAGTGAGAAATAAACCATTAGGAGTGAGAAGTAAAACATTTGAGTGATCAATACAACCACTCTTTCGCCGGACAAGCGACCTTGGAACCTTCTTACACACAGCTGTCGGCCAATCAACATAAACGCCCATGGAAAGTGCTTACTTCCATGGCCCGATCCGACCTTTGGGTCTTATCTCGCGGACCTACACCTCTCCCTCCTATACTTTGTTTATCATGTCGGGACAGCTGCAAGGCCAGCGGCGCGGTGGGATCTTGGCCAGTTGCCTGAGGCTCTCTCAGTGTATATCCAGTATACGTGTGGTTACATGTTTATAGGCCAAGCCAAATAACACATCTACTTAAAGGCTTCATAAAGGCAAGCCAAATTGCTATCAAATAAAAGGCTTAATTAAACTAATTAAAGGCTTAATGAGGAGCCAAGCCTTTACACACCTCCCATACTCAAGATAAAAACAAAGTTTTTTATCTATTAGGATATACCACCATCAATCGTCAAAGGAGATATAGCTCCGGCGCAAAATAAATGCAAAGATAAATGATTAACACTGCAAGTAAATATAACTGCACTGCAAGTAAATATAACTGCACGACAAGTTAACAAAAACTTGTATCAAAGCACGCGTCCGCGTAACATTGGTGTAAACAAGTTCATGTACGATAAGTCAATAATTGCAACGCGTTCGCGTGACATAATTGAGTCCAAGTAAGTATGCGATATAAGTAAAACAATCGGCAAGCTATGTCCGATTAATCATAACGTTAAACATTAATCAAAGCATCAAAGGTATATGCGATATAAGTAAAACAATCGGCAAGCTACGTCCGATTAATCATAACGTTGAACATTAATCAAAGCAAAGTTTAAGTCAAGTCAATCAATCAAAGCAAGGTGTGTTTTTCAACCAAACTATGAAGTCCGTACCAGCAGAGCGTTCACCCATAACTAGCCATTTAGGAAGCATTATAACACCTGCTGTCGACAATACTCAAGCGATACTAGTACTGGGCAGTTCAATATCAGTACCCAACACATAACGCTTTGACGTAACGTTAATTGGCTGAGTCTCCTCAGGTTGTTCATTCTGATTGCGTAAACCAATGTTTATCGCATCAGTGACATTCTCATTCGATACTTCAGACATCGAATGAGGGCGTTGCAAGATTACTCGACGAGCGTGGGTATTATAACGGGCATGGTAGGGCTGGCTAGGCGGAAAGGAGTGAGATCCCATTTCTGCACGCTTCTGGACACGTTTGTGGAGCCAAGTGAGGGGCATGGGACAACGTCGCGTTTTGTAACAGTAGCAGGCCACAATAAAAGTGATCAAAAGGATAGCTAAGGTTAAGCTAAACGCATAAGTTACTTTGTTACGGCCGAACGCATATGTCGGGACGAGTGAAACCTTGTCCAATGGGAGGAGGGCGTCTTCAGGTAGTAAACCTCCATCAATATTATCTAAAATTTGGAGAGCAATGTGCTCAGGTATCTTGAAAGTTAAATTCAAATCGAGCGTGCGATCAGGGTATGAGTAGGAAGCATTCGAACTGGCGTAGAAGATTGAATGAATGAACCAGTTGAGTCCGCGTAACACACAAGGACTATCCAAGGCGACCACATGTGTGCCTCGCGTCAGATTTACAACTCTCTCTGTCTGACCCGGGCAATGATAACGGGTCAACTCACCACGTGTGGTTACGGCATAACGATTAGGACCAATTTCATCAATAGTTGTAGTAGAACTGACAGGTCTGATCTGGAAGGGGCATTTATCAATCTCTGCGATATTGTGGTTGATCAAACCACGTAGACAAGAATTGATTGGATGCCGAAATACTGGAGTTAAATGGCAGATTATAGGGCGTTGACCTGTACACTTTGTGGGTTCAATGACATCACCTGTACCTGTATGCATCACAAACTTCTCAGGTACCTTCAACTCAATTGTGAGGTTTGAAATCGGACTATAGGGTACAGGCCACGTTTTGACATGAAACAGGCGATAACTATTACGGTCTGATAGTGGTAACGAGGCTTTAAATAATACTCGCGACTCACTGACAAATACAGGATAAACGATTACATTAGAATAATACCACAGTTCAGGCATCACTTCCAAATCGTTTTGACGGACAGCCTGCGCGATAACATTCAATTCCTTTACAGGTAAATTGGCATCAGTTAATCTACCCATTTCAACAGCAGTGCGTAAACGATTAAAATCATGCTGTTGTGTTTGATATATTAATACCAACTCTTCAATAACACCTAAGGTTAACTCAATCTGGAAATCGAATTCCAATTGTTCAACTCTCTCTTCGATACGACTAATTTTTCGAGCCAACTGTTCATTAACATAGGCAGCGATTTTGTTTACATACTTCTGCAGTCGGTTGAGTTGCTTCCGGTTCTCGAGGACGTCTTGTTGAGTCTTGTTGACGACTGTCACCAGGTTGTCGACGACGTGGATGACCGCTTGTTGCTGTTCAGCAGTGTGTCGCATCATCTCATTCATTTGGTTGACCTGGTCTTCCGTTGCTGTGCCGAACAGGAAATTCAGCACGTCACCGCCGAAGTTGAAGATACCTCTTCTCCCGGTGAAGAGCGCAGGGTTGAGACAAGAAAGTCAAGTCGTCTAATCGTCTTAGCCACATTACTGCCGATTGATTTGACAAGATTTGTGGGCTATCACGATAATCTCGAAGGATGAACCGCAGCGTCTGCAACAGACTCTGGATCTGCGTCTGGCCTGGAGGTGCGTCGAAACCCATAAGTATTGTCCATTCACCCGCCTGATGGCGGACGTCAGGAGTACTTGTAAGTAACACACCATCAGGTAATGATGTAATATTCAACTCTCGAAACGCTGTCACTGTTGACAATCCAATCAGTAGCAAAGTGAAGCCACCGACTGAATTGCATCCATCTGCTCGTGGGTTGGTCGCCATCTTCTTTTGCTGCGTTCTTCTTCCCAGTCTACGTCTTCTTGTGAAGGAGTGAAGAACCGCTTCTTGTGTAGCTTCAACCGCTTTGACTCAATATCTGCATCAAAAAGCAAAGTTCTGCGAGTGGCCTGTCGTGTTGGACGGCCTTTCATAAACCGCAGCTTCAACGTGTTAGGTAAGAGTTCAGTACGTGTGAACTGGTTGGGTCCCGAATGCACAACTGAAGGCTTTGACTTCAGGGTGGGGAATCGAGTGGTTCTCCATGCCTCTGCTTGCTTTGATGAAATTTATATCTCGCTGCAAGTTCATTCTTTTGGGGTGAAAAGTAATTGTCAAATTTTTCTAAAACATTCTTCAAGATTTTAGACTCATCTGTTTCATCTGTAGTGGTAAATTCAAATGAATTATATAGTTCTATGATATCATCACCTCCACAGGTCAGTAATATTGCCACCTTTTCTTCATCTGTTTTATTTCCACTTCCACTTGCCAACAGAAACAAGTTGAATTTCTGTTTAAAAAGTTTCCATGCTTGTTCTGCGTCACCGGTCAAGGTAAGTTTCTCAGGTGGAAGCAAAGATTTAGCCATTTTCAATTATTGTAAGATCTTCTTTGGCTTTATCTTTTATTCTTCTTACTTTTATTTCTTCTCCGTATCTTGCTCTTTTTCTTTACGTTTCCGTCGCTGCCACCATGTTTTGATACTTGCTTTTATTCATGTATAATCTTTATTCACAAGTTATCACATGTACATGCATCCAACGCCGGCCGGCTCATCTGCTGTCATTCTTTCTCGTCACACTACTCTGACGTAACCTTTCACTCTTGACCCCTTGACCCTACCTAAATCATCTGACCCAGTTATCATTATCATTCTGTCATAACGCACTCATTCATGTCACTCATGCGATATCGTAACAATAAGCATGATAAGTTAGTAACTTAGCTTACTTGATATATCATAGACTTGGGCTGACACTACCACACTTATATTATTATAAGTTGAGACAGGGGGCCTGCTAAGCTAATCAAACTGTCAAAAGGGCCCAATTTAGCATTAGCCTTGGCTTAGGTGCTTGACCCTGGCCTTGGTGGTTTGTCAACAAACCTGTGAACGGACCGTATCAAACCGCTGTGGGCCTACTAACCTTCCCCTCTTCGTGATCTCGCGTTCTCTTCCGATGCAAGGAGCTTTTTTCTTGTTACCTTCACTGACTTGTGTTGAAATATATCCGCAGTGAGTTTGTGAACAGGTCTCAGGACAGGTATAACTCTGGGGCGATGCGGCTCCATGACGAGAAAACGTTCTTCAAAATGGAGGTGACAAAGCCCGTGTTAGTGGGCAGGTGGGGTGAACAAGATTCAATTTTGCCAGCCACAAACGAATCCTTGGCGCATTATCCCATGGTGAGCGGAAGAAAGAACAATCTGGGCTTGATTGCTTTACTCGGACACAACCAGGAGCACAACACGTCGGCATTTTAAGGCCAGATGTGCTTGTTTGTTTTCAGTGTTGAACGAATGGCTGACCTGGGCGCTCAAAACATTCTAAGCACCAATGACGCGGGATCCAAGGTCAAGGTCGATTTCTCACTCGATCCTTGGAAAACCAACTTTCGCGCCAAATTTTTTTTGCACAACAAAACCTTCGTAACTTTTTACTTCATTTCTTTTGGATATTCAATTTTGATAATTTCAATAGATATTTTACTTGTCTTGCATATGCTAAAAAGAAAAGGACAATCCAACGCACAAATCCTCGGACTAGTCTATTCCTTTAACTGCACGTAAACGAAAGAATTTGCAATATTGCCTGATGTTGCCGTCACTATGTGACGCAGTCATGCAAAGCAAGTCAATGACTGAAATTTACTTCCGGCTTATTATCTTCATACAGCAAGACGATATGTGGCATTTGTAATATTATTTTATATCTCGTCGTAAAAAGACCCATACGCAAGTAAAATTCAACAAAGCAACATATGAGTAGATAGCAAAAGCGAATTGATACCCGGGTGGAGTAACATTACATATTGCGAGACAAATGCACTTCAACTCAAACTCTAAGCTTTTCGACATACTTATATCACCGGAATACGTATTGTGGTCATTAAACTTTTACCTGTCTCCAATACATCCCTTGTCCTTCTTGGCCGTAATCGTAAGTCAATTCTTCGCCCTCCTGGAGATCCCTCTCTCTCCTGACGAAGAGGCACAGGTGGGGGGTACCATTGACGGACAGCGTCTTCATCACACAGTTTGGTTGGACCGAGTCGTTTACCATACGCCCATATCCCGTACTGTATGTAGCGTCGATACTGTCACAAATTAAATGTAGACGCAATAAATATATGACGACTGTCCATTTATAATTAGGATTCTAAACTAATGTAAACATTAAATACCAGATCAGGGTCATTTGTACCAAGAGAACACTAAGTCATATATACACAACCATATTTCAAATCTAATTCGCAAAGTCAACAGTATCATACATAAATTATCCTTGTTCTTACCAGTAAAACTTGGAACCAACCCGGAAATAATACAAAAAGCTCCCAAGATTTGCGTGATAAGTTTCTTCCCTGCGCAGGCCTTCATTACCTAAAATGTAAAAATAGTCCTGTGACAGCTGGTAGGTTGAGAGGTAGTGGTTTACAATTGTACGAAAATGAGTTTCTGCATCACGGCCTGACTCAAGTAATACAAAGACACCCCTTTGCAACCCTTTACCCATGCGATGGTGGAGAGGGCATGAGATAAAATAGAAAGGGATAAAACTCAAAGATGCAGTGGCCAGCGATGACATACTCTATATATCGTGACGAAAACATCAATCTGTTTATGACCCATAAGCGTAGAACAGAGAGTGCTACGCCAAAGGTTTGGTGAATAAGCTCGTCAATGAACTACCACCTTACTCCAGACAACTGGAGTACAGCAACTAACGTTCGCCTACCACCAAACCCATGTATTTCCCTACGAATGAACAGCCCTTCCGGACATTAATCTTCACAAACCAAAGAAGAGGTGTAGTTAAATGTAAAGGAATGACTTGCGCTTCTCAATTATCGAGAATATACATGCAACACCACTGTTATTACAATACTAAATACCCTACCAGAGATCAATTCTCCCTTATAACAGGAGGAATTCTCCTTTGGTCCTTTTCTTCTTCGTGAATACTCCAGAACCTATGCAAATGCAAGTAACAAAAGAATAACCCACTAGGATGATAATGTACTGGTAATAAGTTAGAAGCTTTTTTTTACTAAAAAGTGGTCCATCAGGGCTTAGCAGCCATGCTACCAAAACTCCTAATATTATGAAGGAATCAGGCGATTGTTTTGCTTGGTGACCAATATACCTAGGGTGCTAATTGAGGAATGGTTCATTCACTAAATCTCGTAATGAATCAGCATCTATTACCTTTTTTAGGCCGAAATAAATCTGCAAATGAATTCCTCCTCCTCGTCATGACCATGCACTGCACACATTCTTGCCATGTCGTCAGGCTTCACTCTGTGTCGTTTCTAATCACGCCAAAATGTAAAATTCTAAGAAATAGTGCATGGAAGAATGTATATTTACCACATATTTGCTCTCCCCACATCATAAGCGGGCATTACATGGTGGAAAAGTAATACCCCTACCAGATAATATAGCTTTAAGCAGTAAACCATTTAAAATACTGGCACAAATGTCATGTGCGAAATACATGAAAGCTGCCAAAGAGCAGTGAACTTATCCAATATTCATCACTTCTCAGTACTTTTCAGTGCATTGTATAGTCCAGCTTGATACCCTGTGGAATACACTGTGGCAAACCAATTAAACCCTATTGAAGGTTTGAAATAGTATGCCAAAGTGCATCATTTATGTTTTCAAAGAATCCCAGAATATTTTCTCCTTGATTAAAAGTTGATCGATAATCAGCCCTAAGCAACAAATGGGTATGTTGACATACTATGTATTGGCTTTAGCACTTTAAATGTCTTGTACATACAGGCATTTGCTTCTATGATGAAACTATAAAGACTCACCATTGACAACGCCATTTCAGCCTTTGCTTCAAATAGTCAGCTGAAAATAATTAACTGTTTCAGAAAGTGTTGGGTGCTGGGGTCTAACGTAGCTGGGGCTATCTCGTACAGTAAATATACTTAGTTTAAGAGATGAATTGTACTGTTATCAACCACAGCTCAGCTTCCAAACGAGTCTGGAATACAACCCTCAATTTCTACTCGAATGTATCCCAATCTCGGATGAATATATGCATAGATGCATATTTAAACAAATTGCAAGAAGACAGCTTCCCAAATTAAAAGGGTAGAGAATACAACCTTCAAGGGATCTTTAATTTCTACTTGAATTTATTTCTATCTTGTGAGAATAATAATAAAATGCATGTATATATTTAAATATATTGTTTTGGACTATGTAAAATGCCGTGAACTGACATATAGCAATATCTTTTTCCTGAAGTTTCCTTTTTACCTGCCAGATAGTATAAATATTTTATTTATACCTATTGAAATTTTTTATGATAAAAGCAAATATATGATCTGATGAATTCTTCCTTAGACATCTTGCTCGTAATCAAGTTATATAGAACGTGGGCCAGTGATTGCGCAGGTACCAGTGATTGCGCACTTGCAGAAATCGGATTTGACTTATAGGAATTTGTATCCAAACTTATCCAGGCAGATGCCTTCATGTGTGACAGCTACATTGACATCTGTTTTGTAAGATTCCAAATGATCTACATATTATTTTTACCGCCTTTCGCTTCGTGCGCAATCACTGGTACCTGCGCAATCACTGGTCCAATTACTATATGCTATTAAACATATTAAATATTTAATTAAATATACAGAAAGCTCTATTGCAATCGCCACAGTAGCCATGAATCCATGGCTATGGTTGAAGAATCATAGCCATGTCGCATTCTATAGTAAATTCTATATGTAAAGTAAATATCTTTTGTTGATGAAAACTGAACTTACCTCGTTTGTAACGGTTATAATATGCTAAAGTAATGAATTCGTAGTTCCTTGTCACAGCGCCATGTGTTATTTGTTTGCCCGGAAGTATGCAACATGCGCGCACAGGTGATTGGTCGTGATAAGTCGAATGTCAGTACTCGGATGGTTCAACAGGTGCACGATTTGGCGGTGTTTATTTAACATTGCCTGTGCGCTTTGCGCGGCGGACTTAAATGCAAGAAAAGTAGATTTGTCGGGTTCACTAAAACATATGAAACAAACTACGGTTTTGGAAGGTCTACGCGATATATTGCATTTGGATGTAGATGCAAGAAATGATGATCGTGGATCGAAAGATTCCAGGGCTGCGTTCCGTATCATGATCGATCGCCGCGAACATTTTTGGTCACTCCGAACTTGCTACGGAACGACATTGGTCACAGCCGATTTTTAGTTTTCCCAGAATTCCCGCGCGAGGGTTTGTTTCAAGATGTTTCCTGTTTCAAGGAGCAAGATGTGTTGCTGGCCGCCGTCTTGGATGAACTTTGTGCGATTGGTGATGAGGCTAGCTGTGTGTCGGTACCTCTATTGGCGTCCGACGAACATTTTGTGTCTGTGGGACAGTATTGCGTCTTCAACACACTGCTCTAAATCCTTTATTAAATTTCTAAATGCATGAAAACAATGTTTCACTCACTGACTCAGTGACACTGACACTGTCACTGACACTTGAGTCTTCACGGTCAGATAGGGTCGTGAAGATTCATATCTGCATAGCCACAGCAAATCAACGTGCAGAGAAAGGCCAGAGGGGTGCGGGGGGCATTCTTCCATGTAAGCTAGGGCATGCCATTGTTTCAGCATAGGTCATGTATTACAGGGGCGGATCTATTGTGGGGAGTCAACCGGCCATGCATGCAGCCCCACCCCCCACTTTTAGGGCAGAAATTTATAACCTATGAAAACCCAAACTGACCCCCCTATCCGGATATCTGGATCTGAACGCCCCCTTCCCCTAACCAGATTTTTGGGATCCGACCCTGTAGTATGCATGTTTAACATTTCACTGCAATAATGCAGTTTGTGGGCTCTATCATGGAATATGGACTGGAGGGTCCACATCGCCTACTGCTTGTTTTATTAATAGGCAGTGTGCAACTGGCCGTTTTCCCCCCTCACCCTATTTTTGTATCAGTTAATTTATTGTGCCTGTGGTAATATGTAAGAATTAAATTCATATTTGAATGTCAATATTATTTTATTACCATATAGTATTTTTTTCTCCTTTGATATCTCTACTAAAGGCTCTAAAGTCTACTATATTAATATTTTATTTTACTCCTGCAAAGAGAACTATTGTTCACACTAAATCAAACCTCCTTATTTAAAGTTTAATGTAACAATGCTCTGTTTAGTGTTGATGACCATTTATCTAACTCATGTCTGTATCACTCTCTTACACTCTTTACACGAAATGGCACCACACTGGAGCACCTGGCCACAGATGAGCACCATGCCAATGCTATGGTAAGAATTACTTTTTTGATTGAGCCTGCTTGCTGTGTACTGCACAATAGAGGACTGGTGTAATTTTCCATTGAACTAACGTTATAGATATTTGAATACAGTTAAACTTTCACAGGCTTCATACTTTGGCAGCATTGATTTAACAACATACTGGTAATACTTTGGTCTTCATTATCACTATTTGACAGGAAATAATTGTATGCTCTGTTAGCGGTACATTATTGGTAATAATGTGGTCTTCATTATCACTGTTTGACAGGAAATTATTGTATCCTCTGTTAGCGGTACAGCATAAATAAAATATAAATTGAAAATTTTTGTTCCTGCAGGCACTATGTACAGTTGCATTGGAAAAACTAAATTATAGGACACCCATTTTACATTTCAGAATCCTGTGTCACACATTGGCTCTACCCCTAACTGCCAAACTGTGAAGTTTGCTGTAGCTGCTTAGCAATCAAGAGTCCTTTCGCGGTGTGGCCTACCGGTTTGACTTGAGCAAGGGGTCTCTGCACTGTCTTGTAATGGAGGGGCGTAGTGTGTTGAACGGACCTTGCGACACTTCATCAAGTGGCCAGATGTACATGTGCAGTGTACATCGCAATTCTACCACGCCCAGTATAGATTACCTGGAGTGAGCAGTGTGAATGGCACCCATATTGCCATGGCGGGACCATCCAACATCCGGGATTTCTTCATTAATAAGGGAGATTTGTCCGTCATTGAAAAGACATTCAACAAGACATGCCTGTAATGAGGCTGATGTGGAGAGGACAATATGAAATGTATGAAATATTTTTGCATGTGCAACGTGAAAGATATCCCGGTGGTGATCATGGCGGCATGCATGGTGCAAGTCATTTGGAGCACAAAAGTGGCGAATTCATCGACATCTTTGAAGAATGCCAGCGTTTTTCACATTGTTACCTTATCTTAATAAGTGGTTTTTGTGTACTGCTCTTTAATTCCCTTGTCAGTTCAGAGTGCCATATCGAAAGGTGATAAATGTTAGTGGGTGTCTTCGCTTGTCGCAATAATTGATATATCATTTAGCAGGGAAATCAATACATACTTTTGGCCAACCCAGTAAAACCATTGGGCACCGACCATTGTATGCATCTTCCGGATATGCAACTTAAAACTGTTTGTCAACGTGTAGGCGTATTCGTCTATTCATTTTCTCTTACTTGATTGTATGTATTCGTTTAACTGTCCATGGATGTCTTTCGATCACGCTTTGTATTAGTCTCCATTCTACAATAAGCTGGAACACAATGCTGTTGTTTTAAAGTTTCTTTTCATTACGCACGGAAATACGATTCGAGTTTTACTATAGCGACTTTACCAACAAAGTGGTGAAGACAATCGGCCACCATTCATTACACAAGCAGATTGTTTGAAATGAAAACACGAGGCAAGGCGCCTGTCCACAGTGCATATTTATTTTATTTCTTAATCTCGAAAATAATGCGAGCGCGACAGGAGTTTCTGCATCCGTTGCTGACTGTCTGCGCTCCTCCAAGAAAGTGTGGAACCACACTGGGGCTCGCCGATCACGTTGGGGTCTGGCGGCGAAGTTTCTATGACACTGGTGTGGAGCTGTAGTCGCCAGGCTCCTTTACCCATCGGCCATTATGTCACCTGCAACATGAATCACATCACACCATTATGGGCTCCATCAAAGTTGTACAGTAAATATCACTTACCACCAACTTAGTTATTTCCGGGTTGCTTATTGGCAGTATATGTCGTCATGGCCACTATACTTCCTGTCGGTCAGGAACACATACTAAACGTCATATGTGCTGTTACAAGCCAGGGTTGCCCTTGCTAGGGTTTCATTTGTTACTGGCCTCATAGGACAGAGAAATTCCCCTACACAACCGCGCCAGTGTACCACATTTACACATTTACCTTTGCATTCTTTCATCAGCGCAGATCTCTCAATGGTATGACAGGAAAACAATGCCATCTCTAGTCTATTGCGTTAATTAAGAACACACAATAATTTTGTATCTAAAATTACCGATACGGTTTTGATGCTATGCTGTGACTGCAATCTTAAACAGCAAACAACAATGCAGTAATGTAATTTTCAACGTTACTCATGACCATTTTGGCATTTGAGCATATACATTAATCCAAATGACTAGGGATATGGCTATTGCAATGAAATACATACCCACTGCTTAAGCTACATACAATTGGTATGCACATGCACCAAACCTGTGCAAATGAAGTATTAGGGGGTAAACAGGCCACCAAACAAATGCCCCATTAAATCAGTAGAGGGAGGGGGTAGGGGAAGGGATCAAGCCTAAGGGTACCACACACACATATTATATATTCAATGTGGTCCCCCCCCCCCCTATCCCTCAACTGATTTACTGTGTCTGGGCCCATGGCATGGGACCAGGCCGGTATGAAATATGCCTATAAACCTCAGACTCAGGCTCTGTGACAGGCGCCTGTGGCTGTGCATTGTCCCATTGACTAAGGCTAAGCTGGGCAGTTTCGGTTTTCACGTTTTTATGGTAAATTTGAGTCCTATACCACATGTGGCACAACTTTTCATACATACAACGTACTTATCGGATAGAAACTTGTTTGGTCACACATCGCTACTACAGGGATGGTCTAGTAATAACGAGAAATCGGTGAATATAATCTTGTAAGTCGCACACTCGTAGCTTCTGGCGGCCATGCTTGTTATCCTCTGCTCTTGTAGCGCCACCGTGCGGGGGCTTGCTATTGATCGCGGCGTACCATACCCCACTTCCGGTTCAAAACCGCACGCGTCCTTGACCAATCCGCCAAGTTCAATTCCTTATTTGTCGTTCCGCAGTGAGTGCGATCGCGATCGATCATGATACGGAACGCACCCCAGGTAATTCTACTAAACGGACTTCCTGTTACGCACACTTCGTTCGACAGATGGCGCGCAGGTGGCGCAGGGGAAAACAAACGTACGTGCGCGGGATCGATAGGCTTGAGCGAGCAGGCTACTTTCGGTCTGTCAACGATCTCTTGCCATATAAGGTGTTTCAAAGCGCGTTTATTGGCTATGACTAAGAGGTGCAGGGTCTGGGGGTGTACGAATCACAACCGAGCTGGAAAGGCGCTGTCATTTTTTTAATTTCCCGTGAATAACGAGCGATTACAGCGTTGGCTCGCAGCCCTAAAGCTCCACCATCTCCGCCGTCCCCACCATCCCCTCCTTCCCCACTATCTCCGCCAACGCATGTATTGTGACAGGCAATTCTTTTGCATTGGGCTCTGCCGGCAATTAAGCGTCTGTTTGGTATCAAGCTCGTTACAAATGAATATGATATTTTGATTGTTTATGTTCTGGCATATCTACCCATTAGGCAAGCATACGCAGCGTGGCATCTGGATGCATCGGGTCGTCAGTTATAAATTTCTTTTCAAGTTTATGCCGAATACTACGGTGCCCGATTTAGGACATCTTGATATTATTTTTATTAAAAAAAAATCGTTCCAAATTCTCTTGGAACACGACTTCCAAACTCAGTTCGATTCCCGAGTTATTATTTTTCCGAATGCCCCGTTGTCGTATCGACTTTATAAAAGTACGTTGCATGTGCAACCCCCAGCTGTCTTTGGTGTTGTTTGGCGCGGTTTATCCCATGTGTGCACTAAGGTGGTCTAAACAACAAACCATATATAAAAAAAAACTCGTTCCAAACTTAGTTGCGGAACGAGTTATTTTTTTCCAAAAAATAAATAAGTCACTCCAAACTTTGTCGCGCAACTTGTTGCGTGTCTTTCCCCCAAAGAATAAAATCGTTCCAAATTCTCTTGGAGCATGACTTATTTTTTCTCAAAAAAAAATAAAGTCGTTCTAAATTCTCTTTCAACAAAAATAAACTCGTTTCAAACTTCGACGCGGAACGAGTTATTTTTTTTCTAAAAAAAAAGTTATTCCAAAATTCTCCACGCTATGACCGGATGACTGTATAGACACTCTCCCGTTGTTTTGGCGGCGGTCGGGTTGACTTTAAAGGTAGCCATGACCGCACGTGTTCAGCGATTTCATAGCTGGTTAACAATCGCATGCAACCGTATTTTTGTGAAAAAAATAAGTCTGGCTCGAAGAGAATTTGAAACGACTTGGTTTTGTTGTAAACAAAAATATCGCCTAAAACTAAGACCGTAGAATACTTTATTAGTACTGTATACTGTTTTCCTTCAGAGTCGAGTCCAATGAATCAACATTTTGTGAGAATGTCTACCAGTTGCTGCATGGTATTATACATCTACGGCCCCTGCAGACGGCTTTACACTTAAAAGTCGGGTAATTTCGATCAGCGCATAACTTCGATCACATGATATTTCCTCTCCTTTCGCTGCCGCCTAATTACATTTGAAATTTGTACTATTGTGAAGGCCAAACGTTTATTATTGATGAGCTTTATGACGTACGTCTCAGGAGAGTTGGCGGAATCAGTACTGTAACCTGATTTGTCTAATCCGTCGCACCCGCGAAACTATAAAGTTGGCGCGCTCTTATTTTTGGCTGGGACGTTCCCCACCGAAGATACACCCACTTAACCACATATAAGCCGAAATTATGATCGGCTTACAGCAGCACTTATTTTTCGTAATACAACTATATGAAGTTTAAAGGACAGAGAACTTGTTTAATGTGTTTAATAGTAAAGGAACATCTATTTTTATGCGATGTTAAGGAAATAAGATGATCGAATTCAGCCTCCAAGAATTTTGCGCTTGGTGGAAAATTCGATCAGTTGATCCTGCTATTTCGCTCAGCCACATGACCTAGCCTGAATCTACATATGTGCGTGTGGTAGCACAGCTATACGGACAGCGCAGGGCGGGGTTGAGGGACCATGGTTAGGCCTAGTGGAGGATACAGGGGGCTCAGACCAACTCCGTCCCTCGCATTTTCGGCGGTGTGGACTCTCCCGTAAGTTTCCTAATAAAAGAGACTTTTCTTGATAGACCTACACCAAAAATATAGAATTAGTTTTTAAAATTACCAAGTGATCGATTTTACCCGCCTATAATCGAATTTAGCCAGATTGGCATTGGCCTTTTAAAACCGTCACTGACTTTAACATTTACGACATCGTGGCTGGAGGGCGGCACTAAACAGAAGGCGACTCCGTATTGAAATATGTACTGCTTAGTTTGTAGTGATGCGTTGCTGCAGTCCTCGCAGAGAGACAGTCACAAAATGATCGAAATATGCCAACCCACCTTACTTTTCTAGCGACACTCGACATGAACCTCTTCTTAAAATCGACATGCGACATGGCTAGCCCCCCCCCCCCCACCACCACCACCCCCTGCCCCTCATCAGGGCCCCTAAACATTAGCTCCCTGTCCAAAATGGTGGAAGTCTCTAGAACGATAAAATTAAAACTGTCAAATTTAAACAAAGCCCAATTAACGGAAGAATTGCGTAGATGGAATCTTCCATATTGTAACAAGCAAGATTGGAACAAGTCTTTGGTATGAGAACTTCTGCAGTCATTAATTCATTTCGGGTGTTTTGGCTGCATTTGACTGCAATTTGCTGAGTATACATATAATTAGGCTTATAATGCCAGGAAAATTTCGTAATTTTTCCAGTGATTCGGGATTGGGTGCTTATTCTCCTCGTGAAGCGGGAAAAGCTATTAATTTTTCCCGTGATCTGAGAATCAGACCCCCCCCCCCCCTTCCCTCATCAATGGATTCAAACTGTTTTCCCTAAAGTCTCAGCTAGCAAATTCACACAATACAAGTTCAGTAAATTTATATCATTAGACAAAATATCATACCTGGAGTTTCGATGATGTAGGCATACAGGGGGGGGGGGGTATTTACGTTCCTCAGGAAGGGGCTTTTCATTTTACCGTGAACTGGGAATGAGGAAAATTATCCTCGGGAACTGGGACTGGGATATTAGCCGACCATCGTGATCAATGATTTTCACCAATCGTGAACTGAAAATTTTAATACCAAATACCTTATCCGTGAATTGGGAAATCGCCAATTTATATGATGTATCCGCCCCTTCCATTGTATACGGGGAGTTCTCTATTTAATTCATCGTGACCTGGGAATAAAGAAACTTATTCTTCGTGATGTGGAAACACGACCCCCCCCCCCCACCCCACCACCACCATATAGGTCACCATAGCCGACCTGTGGCCACTTGGTTGGGTCTTTCAACCACTTTCCTGCTGGCTCCTCTAGGGGCACTGTTCAATGCCAGCAACCTGCAGCTTGCTGCTATATCCTCTCTTGGCTTCATTAAGAAGGTTGTCAAAATGATCGTGCGACATGTTCTTGTAGAAATTGGACAAATTGCCAAATACACGCAATTGTAAAATACACGCAAATTGTCACATACATGCAGAAGTACGGTGTGTTTACATTAGGCACGCGCACGTGCCTTTTGTGTTGTCCCCTGCGCGAGAACGAGGCTTACGTTTTCGTCGCGATTGCGCATGCGCGCTACATTGTGACGTCAGTCCGTTTAGTAGAATGTCCATCAAGAATGACGTTTGATAATGTAAACATTGCATTAACCCCTTTATTGCTGGTAATTTATAAAATATCATTATTTAACTGGGATGCGAACCACATAGGTAAATTATTTACTGTAAAAAAATTGTCTGTGTGTCATGTTAGCTAAACGTTATGACAATTTCAATGGCATGTCCAAACATTTTATATTTTTAAATATTTATCCATTTATAATATTTTTTTATTAAAAAAATATAATTATGTGACAAAGTCAGTTTTATGGCATTTCAGGTTTACAGAGGTGACCCCTAGTGGTATTCTTTGAGTTAATTTGTTGTTAAAAGTGTCGCCATCTAGTGTTGTGTATTTTGTATGTGGGGCCATCTAAAGTCAAAGTCATAAATGCCGTAGCGTACGTTCACCGATATTTAATTGTTACAAACATGTTTTTATTATACTTTAGTTTGCAGAATATAATTCATTTCATTTTGTAATGAGAGGAAAATTGTCTAACGTAGGTTCTCTAATTGAAACTGTAATTCTATCATGTAAACTAAGACAAATACGACGTGTTTTGTTTTCGAAGCGAAACTTTTGGGGCCACCATTGCCGTTTACGCGTTAACCGGTGCGTTTCATTCGCTAGAGGGCGCTCTATGTGACGTCACATTCGGCGTTCCAAAATGGATAGTGATCGCATTATTTTAAATGTTTTATCCTATTTTGAGAATAAGAAGAAGAGGGGAAGATCTTTAATTTCTCGGGCACATGCAATGCGTAGGACTTGTGCCGCAGTAGGAATTGCGGCTAGCACCCTCAACAAGATTCGCAGGCGTCATAAGGCAACCGGTGAGTTTAGCCTGTATTTCTGGTTCGTTTGTCAGTTTGTGCATCATAACGGACGTAAGCTTATTTTGCTTGTCGCGAAGCTCCTGGAATTGTACCTCTTGCGCGGTAGTGATTTAGCGCCTTTTTCACATGACCTACGGTAATATTAAATAAATAGGTAAATAACCATTTTCAGCAAAGTTTTGTTGTCATTAAGGCTCCACACCCGGTTATCTGATTAACCTAAAATTGTCTTGGTTACTTCTATGATCATGGAACCGGATTCAGGTTTCAGGAATCCCTGATTTCGGCATAGGATTCAATTGTGTTTGGGTAGAGGGTGGAAACTATTCGTAAGCAATTTATTCAAGTCTTTTCTCCTTATAATCAAATGTTAAGGTGAGGGGAAGGGGGCATACTGCGCTGAGGAAATTCCTCTGCCCTGTGAAGGAGAAACTTGTTTTGCTTTGTTTGGTTTGTCCATAAAACAAAATAAGGGTCGAGATTAGCCCACTTTGCCTTAAATACTTTTAGCTGTCTTAACGTTACAGCTTTCCCATTCACGATGCATAAACTTAAAAATTGATCCATATCTTAGATTACGACCGACAGCCTCCCCGACCGGTCAGCGATCCGCGTGGCCGGCCACCCAAGGTGGACAACTTCGACCGTGATGTCATTCGGAGGGAGGTGGTGAAAAAACTGGAGCGGGGAGAAATTGTCTCTGTTGTGACGCTCCGGCGCCACCTCACCTCCTTCGACATCACGGTCTCCCCTTCTACCCTCAAAGGACACCTAAAGGCAATTGGCTACAGGTAAGGATAATCATGAAAGAATACCATGATCATAATCAGGGGCGGATTCTGGAATTTGATCCTAATTAAAGATAATTTGAGATGCCTTATTTGCCTTTACACGTTCTTAGCATCTCCTTACTCAATAGTTCAGGCTGTAACGGGTTCAAATTAGACAGGGTGAAGAACATGGTAATCTGGGATAATATTGTCCATCACATGTCTGTGTGGTCGCAGGGTAAATATTCTTCTTCACAAAGAGTCGGGGGTTACTCCCGGGGACATGGCTCCGCTCTCCCTTCTCCCATTGATGCGATATGACCAGAAGTGGTTAAAACGTCCTGATCACACGACTAATCAACGAATGATTTCCTTGCAGCTATGATCGATGTGGTCGGGCCGCCGTCAATATTGATGAGCGGCCTGACATCCTCGCCTGGCGACGGCGCTACCTACACAAGGCGATGCGATTGAGGGAAGAGGTGCGTCCGTTTATATACACGGACGAGACTTGGGTGAACGCCGGCCACGCCCCGACAAAAGCGTGGCAGCTGACCGGTCAAAAACAGAGAAAAACAAAAGTCGCGAAGGGGAAAGGAGGAAGGTAATTATATGAACTGTGCCATTTTCATATATACAATCAGTGATGCTTGTGTGTCTCAAAAGCGCAATTTATGTTCATGGCCATAAAATATTTTTTTTTTAGGTGGATCGTGGTGGATGCGGGCGGCGAGGGAGGATTTGTGGAAGGCGCTTCTCTCATCTTCCGGTGGGTGGTAGCTTTTTCTTGCTTGGTGATGCCCCGCGAAATTTGTATTTGGGGTCTGTACGAATATGCTTTAGACCTCTATGTGCATTGTAAAAGGGTCCATCTTTGAGTCAATAGGTAGAAATGTGTATTTATAATAGTGAACCAATTAGATGGTAACGTTTTAACTTCGATTTTGAAACCATAAGAACCGTATAACATATATTTTTCTTTATTTTTATAAAAAGAACTCTGTTTGTAGACATTTTGAAAAGTGGTTTGGTTTAAAGATTTTTATTTTTGATAAAATTCTAGCCAATTTTGTGAAGGTAGTGATTTCGAATTTGGGCAAAACTGTCCTGATTTTGCATTATTCAACTTTATTATTACCATTCTGTTATCTTTTGTGGCTATTATTTACATTTTTTAATATCATTCCTGCATCGCACTAGGTTTAGGCTTTGTAAGGAGCTATTGCTGGTCATTATGACTTAATGTTGAGCTGAATTGTAGCAAAATTGCATATTCAGAGTAGGTGTCAAGTTGTGGTCATTTTGTGATATGGGGTACACTTGGAAAATGGAGAATATTTTTTTAACGGCACGGTGAAGTATCCTAAAAATTCACCAGTAGGTGTGTAATGGGGTATACTTTCAAAAAATGATCACAAATACAGAGTTCTTTTACCTTGCTATTATGGGTAGCTTACCCTAATGACACCGTATTGGGCATTTTTGATCGTCTAGAGCACAGAATGGTGTGGACGGGGCCCGGTTCGAGGCTTGGTTTAAGGACCAGCTTCTGCCGGGTCTCCCCCCTCGAGCCGTGGTAGTCATGGATAACGCCCCATATCATACTGTGCTCACGGATGACGCAGGTGCCCCTCGTCGTCCGCTCGAAAGCAAGATATGATAGACTGGCTGAACGAGAAAGGTATACACACATATTATACTGTTCTTTTCCATCTTTATCGGTTTGCACATATTGTTGTTTTTTGTTCTCGTTTGGTGTTGAAGGAAAGAATATTTTTAAGGGCCGACTCCCTTAAACCTATCGCGCTGGACTCGCTCCAGAATAACCAAATGGACGCGTATTTGAAATCGCTCACGTTATATCCTAGGCCACGACAATTCCGGGTTATTGATTACTGCGAATAAAGAAACTAAAAATCACACCGTGAGTGTCCGTGCGTGATTAGTCTTAGTCATTAGTTTGAGTCTTAAAATGGTTTTAATTACGTTATTAACCGTGTTAACAACGTTACAAAAACTTTATGTGTTTGCTAGCTGGGGAACCTCGACACCATATTCATACCACTCTGCTATTTATAAGCAGCTGAAACACACCCAACATTCCCACAACTCATTCCAATAACATAAAATCTGCAAATACCCTAGAAATACTATGCAATATACAATACATTCAAATATACACTTAATCTCAACTTACGCACATGTGACAATCCTCACCTCGTCTTAATTCACATATAATATTGTGCACACGGACACGTCAGATAAATTTACTTGTTATACTTGTTATTTAATTTGTTATACAATATGGCACATTATTACTTACTGAATGAATGTGCCTGATATAATATCAAGTCAATGACCACTTAGCATGAAGTTGCTGGATATGAATCGTAATCAGATACTGGCAGACACATGTAACAAAACGACACTCTTTCAGGAATCGAGTACGAGGCAAACGCCACAAGACCAGAGCTGCGGGAAACGGTTAAGAAGAACCAGCCCGAGAAGAAATACAGGGTGGACGTCCTAGCCGAGGAGGCCGGCCATACGGTCCTTCGGCTGCCGCCCTACCATTGTGACCTCAACCCCATTGAGATGGTCTGGGCGGTAGAGAAGGGCCATGTGGCCACCAACAACACCACACAAGCCATGCAGGACGTCCACATACTTTTTCTTCTCGGGCGGGACAAAGTGGTTGCCGCCAATATGTGGCCAAGCTTCATACGACACACAAAAGAAGTTGAGAAAAGGTTAAACTGAATTTGTGCTTATGTAGCCATTGCCTATGCATTTTTTTTTAATGCATTTGTTTGGGTTTTTTTAGGGTGGGGGCGTGAAAAGACGTAATGTTCTGGTTGTTATTAAGTAGAAGACGCAGAGGCACTTTTCGGTGGGGGGGAAGGGGGGCGTGAAAAGACGTAATGTTCTGGTTGTTAAGTAGAAGACGCAGAGGCACTTTTCGGTGGTGGGGGGGTGGGGGGTAAGGGGGGAATTGCAAGGAGCTATATATAAAGATTACCTTATAACGAATATGTGGTATATATGTTTCCATGGAACAGATACTGGAATCTGGACGGGCTACGCGACGTACACGGAGTGCAGCCTGTCCAGATTCCAGTTGAAGATTCTGACGAAGAAGACGAGGAGGAGGAGGACGAGGAGGAAGACGAGGAGGAAGAAGACAAGGAAGACGAGGTTGTTGGGGAGGTGGCGGGCCACTGCCCTGAGTGCAGCCGGAGCTGGGACCACGAGGGGGCCGACCACCTCGTGTGGTTCGGCTGTGACGGATGCGAGCTGTGGTGGCACGAGAAGTGCCTAGACCGGTAAGCATATATGAATATGTTTCCAATTAAGCCCAAACTCAGTTACTAAGACTGGCCACAAGGATAGGGGTTATATGGTGTGGATGGTCCCCGAGAGTGCGATGGAAGTCTATCGCATGTGAAACGTGTGAGTGGCACGTGTGACATTAGCCGCTATCGTTCTTGCAAACATTAATGTAAATAAATAAACAAGACCATAATCAGCCGTAGGCTGAATGGGACTGACAGAAGTAACTTGCACCAATGTCGTACAGCTCCTCTCTCTCTCTCTCTTCACCTGATTTTTATTGAATTTTCCAATTTGGCCAGACTCTCTATACTTTAACTTTGGGCTTAGTTCCGTTGCCATGGAAACGTCAACGTGACGTCACATGACGTCACTGACGCTTACAAAAATGAACAATTTAGCTTCAATGTTTTTCACTTTACCTGCTTATGTACCTACTGATTTCAGCTAGTGCCTATGTAGTTGAAACTTAGACGATCTCGCGATTAAGTCGGGTAACGTAAACTTGGACGTCGTTTTTGACGCACACGCTTCAGTACCACCAAAAAAGTTACGCATACCACCAGTTGTCTCTTGGTATAAGGTTTAACCTCAAACAAACCGGAAGTCGCTATGACGTATATTTGGCCAGTAATGGCATTTACCAAATTATGACGTCATCACGTCATGCTGACGTCATGGCATGACGCACGACCACGTCCAAATACCAAAACACAAACCTTTGTACTATCACTCAAAAACGTTGACTAGAACGGCGGTAGGACGGTCAGCTCTTCTGATATGGCTTGACATAATTACCGAAAATTGCTATTCTTCATCATTACGGATAAATTAAAAAAAACAGACGCAGAAAGGACTCTGCAGCCATGATAAAAATAATAATAAAGATTAGCTGCCAATAGTGATCTGGATACGTATGTTCCCTACCACCATCCGTAAAGATCTAAGCTCTAGCTTGTTTTGCCGATTTTTGAGGATTTTTTTAAGTTAGACCCAATTTGTATACTTTATCATTGAGCAAATCTTCGGTGGCCATAGAAACGAAACTGAGACGCGCGTTTGCCGTGGGTATACCGTAGACCTCTTGCACTCGTCCATATCTCGCACCGTCGTAAAGCAAAGTGAGATCGCTCAAACGGAAGTACGTCATATTGAAGGAAGTTTGATTATCTCCATAGGGTCCCATGTTAAACGCGTTCGACTATATACCAAAAAGTTACAGGGCTATGTCGCCGTGTTTATAGTTAATGACTCATCCTACTACTATCCATCAACAACTGAAAACATAGAGCGTTGGCTTCAATAGGACGCCCGTGGGAGCCCCTGCAAGCCCCAAAAATCCCTATCTTTCACAATAGGGAAAATTTCAAACAAATCCTGTGACGTCAGTTATTATCCGCATTCCCTCTAGTAAGGACCATGGTTACTGGGTACCTTGTTTAACCAACGAAAAAATCCCGAAACTGTTTGATGCAGGCACCTATGAAATACGGGGCAAACAAAATTTCCCCAGCCTGAGAGATTGAGGGCTTTAACATGGGAGGTCCCATAGGGAATTGCCGTCACCCCTGGAACCGGAAGTAAGATTGGAACATATTGTTTTTATTATTCTGCTGAACTAAGAATCTTTTTCCCTACCATACGGCGCCATTTTTGTATTTTTAACATTTTTTTCGGATTTTTGACGATTTTTTGTATGTACCAAAAGTGACGTCATCCTGACGTCATATGACACATGTGAAAAATCTCAGATTTCACAGGGGCCAGTTTCATTTATATTTTTATGAGAGGCCAGAACACCAGAGTGATATCTTTAACCTAAAGTGGTCAAATCGCAGCACAACCGTTCAAGGTCATCTTTGGCGTTTTTCGGAAAACATAAAACGTCATGTAGCTCGAAAATGAGTATGACTCGTCAAAAAGTGATCAACGGCTGAAAGATGCGCCTTAAATAGTAGCACATTCTGAAACTTACCCGAAGTCTCTAGACCTAATATTAAGGGAGATATTCGCGTTCTACGATTTTTTTTCAAAAAATCGTTGTGACCTTGACCTTTGACCTACATATGCCATTAACGAACTTAGCCGGGCTATTTCCCAAATCTTTCTTTCTGTGAAGTTTGATGACCGTAGGTTTTGAATTGCGACCTGTATCGAGCGAATAAACAAACACACAAACAAACAAATTTACAAACCGAATAAAGCAGTATACTGACAGAAGTCTTTAGACTTCTGTCAGTAATAAACCGCGCAGTTTTATGTTGAAATGTTTGTTTTACAGACTAAAAGAGATATAAAACACATGCATCATAAATTTTGAGATACCTTTAGGCTTGATTCTAAAATGTAAAAAATCTAAGATATGGCCCCTGTCAGTATAATGCTTTGATACGCTTTATCATTGAGTGTTCATGTTTGAACCGTTGCGTTTTCGCCTCAGCTGAGTTTATTTCCGACCGATCTTTTCAGACTCGCATTGGCTCGCATCCGTCTCTCCCTAGAAGACCCGGCCCAGCCCTGGCTGTGCGAGGTGTGCCTGGTCCGCCGCCTCCAGAGTGGAGACACCAGTGTGTTACCGTGCATGATGATAAATACCAGTGAAACCTAAAGAAGCATGTGTTGGTCTTATGCTCATTTATGCATCACATAAATCTCCTCCCTTGCACTCTTATGGAAATGACCAGTAACATGTCTATCCGATGGGAAGCCTTGCAATTATGCCAACTGTCAAAATGATAACGTTTAAATCACATGAGAGACAAGCTGTGGTATATTTTGATTCTTTACATTACATTACATTACATTTTGATTCTCTACATTACATGTCATTACATTTTGATTCTCTACATTACATTTCATTACATTTTTATTCTCTACATTACACTACATTTTGACTCTCTACATTAAATTATCCTTTAATTTTGTGTACAATCCAACAAAACAGTTTCTGTCAATTGCGCATCACAAACTAACAAGCCGATAAGCATCGTATAATAATGCCCTAATATTAAATCGTCAATTTGCAATCGACGAGAAAAACAGCTGACAATGACGAGCATTTTACTTGTGCTATGTTCAACCACTATATATCTTAGAAATAATCAATCTAAGTATTTATAAATAGGGTATTTAAATATATGTCGCTAAACCAGCTGTCTTACTCCACCCATGTGGTACGTGCGAAAGGCGTCCAGCATGTTTTTTTAGTCAAAATCCAGAAAACTCAAACAAAATACAGGCCTGTCCGCCTAAAGTAAACTACTGTGCCGGTTTAGGACATCGCAAAAAAATAATACTCTTTCCATGCCCAGTTTTTATTCCCGAGTTATTTTTTTCCAAGGTCCCGTTGTCATGCGTTAGCGGGTGCATAAAATTTTGTTGCAGGTGCAACCCCCATCTGTCTCAAAGGCTGCTCGGCGCGATTTATCCCAAGTATGCATAAAGGTGGTCTAAGCAACAAACCATCGATCTTTTAAAAAAATTAATTCATTTCAAACTTGATCGAGGAAAAAAAACATTGCCGAAATTTTCTTTTCCAAATTTCTTGGGGGAAGGAGTTCATTGGTTTAAAAAAACAACAAGTGGAGTTAATTTTTTGGGGAATCCAAAAGCCGTTCCACACATTGTCGCGGAACGAGTTAATTTTTGTGCGGAAAAAAATAAGTTGTGCTGCAAGGGAATTTGCAACGACTTGTTTCTTTTGTAAACAAAATATCGCGATGTCCTACCTGCTTTCCCAGTCACAACATCACAAAACCCTTCTCGTCGAAACGTTTATTTATTACTTAAATAGTAATTTTAGAACGAAGTTTTTTTTTTAATATTGTTTCTTAGAACAGATCCGACCGCGCGCATTGTAAACGCGTCCATCCTCCCTCGGCCTCCCGGCACCCCGCGTCGGTTGAGTACCCGGTCATAACGTAAACGACAAAGGGCTAAGGTAACTTATCTAAAAACCGCAACCAACAACGTGGTAAATAAATATATTGCAAACAGCCTTTGGGTTCATATTCAGCTTAATCCAGATTTGTATTGTCCCACGTTGACGTGTTTTTCCTGAGTTTTTGCAAGGATCTACAGATCTAATATCTATAAAAGCCTCTGGTAATTTACGATATTTTTGTCTTTTTGTCTGTTGAGCTCAATACTGGCTACAAATTTCCGAATTTCGAATTTAGTGAACAAAGTTATTGACTTGGCTAACATCAAATTTCGTTTCATGCTTAAAATTCAATCTTATTTAAATATCGTCGTCATTACTGAACCGTTTGCTTATACCTCTATATTTGCATGCGCCTCGCGCCCGCCATGGCAACTAGATCATTTTATGACGTGTATTTTAGTATTTTGGCGGCAAAGCCTCTGCGGTCAATGGAGCGTCAACATGAAGAAATATCGTTTGTGTCATAAAAAGGGATAACATTGCAGTACAAACGTAAGTTTGGTATCATTAAAATTGCACGGGGTTGCTTTCTCACGTCCGGAATTCTCAAAACGATCGCGGCAGATTTACGGAAGATATGGACCGAAACGACACGCTACGGCATTTATGACTGACTTTAGTGAGGCACTGCTTTTTAAACATCCGCTTCCGCTTGGCGACATTCCATTCTTCTTAAATTCGCTCAACGAGAAAGGGTGAAGCTCCGTAGCGGGCGTGGCCGGGAAACGCGATGTTCAAAGAGGGAGTCCTGTGACGCACGGCAAAAGCCAGGGCTCCAATGCTGAATTGGTTGCCGTCGTCCTGCGTCTGGTGCTTCCTCTCCCTCTCCCACTGGATGTTGTCCCAGCAGACGCTCAGGGATCGAGGGGCGTCCGCACCGTCATCGGCGTCCTCAACGTCAGCGGCGTCCGCACCGTCATCGGCGTCCTCACCGTCAGCGGCGTCCGCACCGTCATCGGCGTCCTCACCGTCAGCGGCGTCCTCACCGTCATCGGCATCCAGGACTAGGCCGAACTCTCCTGACTGGTGCCTTTGCCTCCTGTTAAATTTATATCGAATTTATTAAATATGCCCAAACAGGATTTTTCTACTTATGTTATTATTTTGCAATGTTCTTGAAAACGCTCTTGATAAATTGTCTTATTGTACGAATGTGAACAATTATAAAGATAAAATATTTACGTATTTTGAAAATTAGGATGACATAGTAGACAAGAAAGTCACTTTCCCACATGAGATGCACTAATTAAGCCCTAGTAGGAGTTTAGAAAATGTCCGGTTTCTTGGTGTGACAAAGTCAATTTTATGGCATTTCAGGTTTACAGAGGTGACCCCTAGTGGTATTCTTTGAGTTAATTTGTTGTTAAAAGTGTCGCCATCTAGTGTTGTGTATTTTTGTATGTGGTGTCATCTATTGAGGCACTGCTGTTTAAACATCCGCTCCAGGGCCAGACAATATCCCATACCAATTCCTGAAACAACTACCCGATACATCCTTGGAACTTCTTCTCGACATATTCAACTTCATTTGGCAAACCGGGCAAATACCCCCATCGTGGAAAAAAGCGATAGTCATTCCTATCCCTAAGCCTGGGAAGGATCACACCAATCCTTCTTCTTACCGACCAATAGCTCTTACAAGTTGTATATGTAAAACACTAGAAAAGATGATAAATAACCGCCTTACATATTTTCTGGAAACAAATAATATCATCACTAAGTTCCAGAGTGGCTTTCGACAAAACAGAAATACCACCGATAATTTAATACGATTGGAGACCTATATACGCGAGGCATTCATCAAAAAAGAACACGTGGTGGCAGTATTCTTTGACCTTGAAAAGGCATATGACACCACATGGAAATATGGTATTTTAAAAGACCTCCATGATATGGGACTCAGAGGTCAAATGCCAAATTTTATTCAAGAATTCCTAAACAGACGTCTATTTCAGACAAGGGTCGGAACTACCCTCTCCGAAGTATACGATCAGGAGATGGGGGTTCCCCAAGGCAGTATCCTATCTGTAACCCTTTTTAGTATTAAAATCAACAGCATCATAAAATGTCTCACTAATAACATAGATCCTTCTCTATTTGTTGATGATTTTTTGGCCTGTTTCAGGTCCAAACATATGCACACAATAGAAAGGCAACTACAAATGAACCTCAATAAGTTACAACAATGGTGCGATGAGAACGGATTTAAATTTTCAAAAACTAAAACAGTGTGTATGCACTTCTGTCAACTCCGGAAACTCCATCCGGAACCTGAACTTAAAATGAATGGGGATCAAATACCAGTTGTGCCAGAAACAAAATTTCTCGGCCTTTTATTCGATAAAAAACTGACTTTTATACCCCATATCAAACAATTAAAACAGAAATGTACCAAAGCACTTAATATAATTAAAGTGCTATCTAATACAGAATGGGGAACAGAAAGAGAGACATTATTAAATATCTACAGAGCCCTGATACGGTCACGGCTGGATTATGGGTCGATGATTTACGGATCAGCACGCAAATCATATTTGCAGATGCTGGACCCTGTCCACAACCAAGCAGTTCGTTTATGTCTGGGAGCTTTCCGCACATCTCCTGCGGAAAGCCTGTACGTGGAGTCAGCTGAGCCATCTCTATACTACCGTAGAGATAAATTAGCACTACAATACGCACTTAAGCTCAAAACGAATCCCAATAATCCTACCTTTGAAGACGTATTCCATCCAAAGTTTACAACACTATTTGAAAACAAACCAAAGACAATACCCACCTTTGGAATTCGAGTCAATAACCTTTTGACAAGATACAATATAAATTTCAACGATATACGAACCTGGCACCTCCCAGAAATCCCACCATGGGAAATGGAATCTCCAAAAGTTCTATTAGAACTAACAACTTACAACAAATCTGACACAGACCCATCACAATTTATAGAACTTAAACATGCTATTCACAATCAACACCCCAACCATTTCTCTATATATACCGATGGCTCAAAAGACTCCCACAGGGTGGCCGCTGCAGCTGTGGCTGGTGCACACCAGTGCAGCAACCGCCTCCCAGACCAATGCTCGATATACACCGCGGAAGCGGTGGCTCTAATGATGGCACTTGAATATGTAGAACAATCACTTCATGACAACTTTATCATATACTCAGATTCATTATCTTGTATACAAGCCATAAAATATCGGAAATATGAAAATCCATTAATACAAGATATACTTATAAAATGTCATGATTTAATATGCAATGGAAAGGCGGTAGTGTTCTGCTGGATCCCTAGCCATATAGGCATAGAGGGCAACAGTCTAGCAGACGCTGCCGCCAAAGAAGCTCTAAATGACGACGTCCTTCCAGTCCAGTTTCCATACTCGGACTTGAAGCCGTACATCCAAAACGAAATTACTAGACATTGGCAGTCGTACTGGGACGAGCAATCCTCCAACAAATTGCAACGGCTTCAGCCTACTGTGGGTACCAAACGGCCAAGAATCCGCGGTAGGCGAAGGGACGTTGTCATTCAGAGACTCCGAATTGGACATACGCACCTTACCCATTGCTATCTCCTCAAATGAGAACCACCTCCCGAATGTGTGCCCTGTCAGGAACCCCTGACTGTGGAGCACATTCTGTTGAGGTGTGTTGACTTTCAACAAACAAGGGATCAATATTACAGAGCAGAAACTATGAAAGAACTATTTAATAATATACCACAGCAAAAGATTTTAGATTATTTATCTGCAATAAATCTGGTCAAGTGCATATGATATATCTAGTCAACGTATATAGCCAAACCGTGCAAACGATTTTAGATCATTTATCTACAATAAATCTAGTCAAATGCATATGATATATTCAACGTTTACTGCCAAACAGTGCATTTTGCTGTAATTATTAATCTCAAAAGCTTGGTTTTAAAAACCAACTCATGGTTTTATATTCTGACAATTTGTTGTCTTGATCGTTTCACCATTCTTCACTTTCATGGTTTTATGACGAACTGATCAATGATATTATTTGATATCCTCAGGGTTTTATTAATGTATTAATCGATTCCACAAAGACATTCATGGTTTTATTCAAATCACATGTATTGATTTTCAGGGTTTTAGTATTGACTAATAGCGAGCTCTAGCGAGCTATTATGGTAACGTATACGAAGGGAAAAAATAAAAAAATAAATAAATAAATAAATAAGCTTGAATAAATAAATAAATAAATAAAAAAATAAAAAATAATGTTTGGCTTGCCATACATTGGCATACTATACGATTCAAAAAACGTCGGCCGCGCGTCATGGCCGAGAATGAAGGCGATAATAGGAGCCATTTCAGAAAGTTCCAGACTATATAACAGAATATACGCCTAAAATTATTATTTTATTGCTTTATTTGTCTGAATAATGAAGGATTATGATTATGACAACTATAAAACATTGATTACATTTTTATTCACCATTTCTCCCGGCTACTAGCGGAACGCCCTCTGTTGGGACATTGATGCTAACATCCGGAAAATGCGAACCCTGGCGAACGCGTTCGAAACTCGACTCAAACTTTTGTTTGTTTTTGCTGTTTGGCATAAATCTAAGTGATAAGAAATTTCGACAAGGTGTGTATTATTTTTGAAAGTCATCTGTTTATTTCAACTGATTGCTATGACAGTTTTCATGAATATTTCAGCCCCTGGTTGTCAATTTTTTAAGTCAGACAAGTGACCAAGTCGAGTGTCGTCTTCGCGTCGGTCTGTCAAACAGTGACAAACTGTCGTGTCACTGTCAACCCTGGTCAAATTAGACAAATAACTGACTCAGTCGTTGATTTGTTGACGTCTACTTGTCAGTATACGTTTTGTTGAGATTGAAGGTTGGTATTTTGATATAAAACCACCTAACTTGACAGCTTTGGCTAATTTTGATCTTGAACTAAAGTTTTAGTCCAAGCTAAAACAAGTCAGATAGTCATAGATTAGCCTGAATGTTCAGACGGTACAGTCTTGACCCTTGTTCTTGTGACTGTAACAGTAAGCAACAGACAACAGACTGTCAAACTGTAACGTCTGAACATTCAGGCTAGCCATAGATATCATATGGATATGGTCAGGGAGACAGGAATGTCTGATGAAATCAATCTGGACTGGTTGAAAGAACAAGCATAGCTGTGGCCAACACCAGTGTCAGTGACCCTGACAGTAGCCTGAAAGTTCAGACGCTAGTCCTGACACTTGTTCTTGGTGACTGTACTGTGACTGTACAAAAGGTGACTGTACAATCACCAAGAACAAGTGTCAGGACTGTAGCGTCTGAACTTTCGGGCTACCCTGACAGAATTAGGCCTATTGCTCTTTGGAATGCAGATTTTACTTTGTTTTTGGAATCATGTTTAGACCGAGTTATTTTGGGCCAATTGGGGCCTTTGGCTTTAAACTACTGTCTGTGACTGTAAAACTAAAAAGTAGGTAGGGTAAACACTAAATTTTCCATATGACATCAAATTTCAGCTGCAGTTTTTGCCTTTTTAAATATAACAATTTAATTCTGGTCTCTATTATGATTCCAAACTTATATTTTAGATGCCTCCACCCATGAAATATATATAACTCTAATTTGAAGAGTTTATTTGAGACAGATTAAATAGGATTTTAAACAAAAACTGTAAATATTTTATTACCGGTATATTTTGTTCATAGATCTATACTATTTCCTAACATTTGACACCTTTTGCCTAATACTGACACATATATCTAGGAAATCAAAATTTCAGCTGCAGTTTTTTGCCTTTTTAAATATAACAATTTAATTCTGGTTTCTAGACTCCAAACCTATATTTCAAATGCCTCCACCCCTGAAATATATAATTTGAAGAGTTTAATTGAGAAAAATTAAACAGGAGTTTAAACCAAAACTGTAAATATTTTAAGAATATTTTATTATATATTGTTCACATGACTTACTATTTCCTTTTTTTGACACATTTTGCCTACTTTTGACACCCCAGGATAATTCAGATTTATTCACAACCATATCACTTATCTATGATTTGAAAAAATAGCTGTTTTTCAGCGCTATTTTTGTTAATTTTCAAATGATTTTAATCTATATAACTTATTTAAATTAATGCCATTATTACGATGTTTAATCAAATGCAAAATTATATGTTTTATTCCTCTTAAAGCAACATTTTAAGTTTAAAATTGTCCCAATACAATCATTTTCAATGTCAAATGTCAAAAACTGGTTTCCCTGCCAGACAAATATAGATCTAGATAACCATCACAAAACAATATAGGACATACAAATATTTTCATATCCAGTCTATTTGGGCATGAAATTTAAACATATCACTGGCAAAAATATAGCTAGGATATCAACAGTTTAACAAATATTGAATGAAATCCCTTTTCCTGAAACTAAACAGCCCCTCTTAAAATGTCAAGCTTTGAGTATATTCACACAAAAAATGGTTGTACTTTGTATTGTCAACATCCCCTTGCTGACAAATAATTAAAATATTAATCAAAAAAGCAACAATTATTTAATAAAAAGTTTAATAAAATAGGCAACAATTATTGAATTAAAAGTTTAATAAAAAAGGAAACAATTATTGGATTTAAAGTTTAATAGAAAAAAACAACAATTATTAAATTAAAAGTTTAATAAAAAGGCAACAATTACTGAAACAACGGTTTTAGTAGTTCATCTTGATAAGCAACACAAATGTGTACCATTTTGAGGATCAGAAAACTGTCTGGACTACTCCTACTCAAGCAGTATTACTTTCAAATAGAGATACCAAGTATACATAATAAACAGGGTTTAGCATGTAAAAGTGTCTACCGGTAAATAGGCAATAGGCAACATATGGTCAGTTTACTTCATTTTACTTATACACTGGTGCGACTTATCTATGGCTCAATTTCTCAAAATCGGTGGGTGTGACTTATACACTGGAAATTTGGTAACATATGCTCAGTTTACTTATCTTTTTTTATGTTTACTTTCTAAAAACAGTTTTTGTGAGAGATACCAATATTACATTGGTAGCAAATTGTATAGATCTAGGATGATAGAAGAAGACGAATGATGATAAAACATACATTGTACTTCTGACATGTGGTGAGTGTTCAAGAAACTTACTCGTGGTGTATTTAGCAACAGTTCAGTATATGTTCTCATGGACAGGTCACAACCGCATAAAGCCTGCTATAAAATATGTTATAGATTGCTAGAATGGTAGAAGAAGAAGGATGATGATAAAACATACTTCTGACATGGTGTGAGTGTTCAAGAAGCTTACTCATGGTGTATTTAGCAATTGTTCAGTATCTGTTCTCATGGATAGGTCACAACAGGCAATGAAAATATGTTTTTCATGAAGGAGTTACCTCCCAAAATAGTTTTAATAGAAATGTTAAAAATATCTCATCAACCTATATATAATTTTAGCAAAAGGAAATAAGGATAAAAAATGAATAAGATATTAATTATCATAAAAAAGATCTAATATGATTAATTATAGACTCAAGCAACTACTTATTTTTGTTTTTATCTGCATATATGACTTTAAGCCCAAATATTACTGTTCAACAACTAAGCTATCCATCTTATTTTTAATTAAAAGAAATAGATAAAAACATCAGTTCTATAACTTAAATAAGATATTTCAGTACAGGTAGTTTTAAGAATATACACTACTTCAGCTAATACAGCAGATATAAGACAGCATCTAGTCAACTCGACCCACGACATGCCCGACCCATCACCTACTCAACCCCAAGCCAACTCGACCCCAAGCTAACTCAACCTCAAACCAACTATACCTGTGTTGGTTTTGGGTCTAGTTGTCTAGAAACCTATAAGATTAGGACAGCTGGCTGCTGCAGTTGATACAGCAGCTTTAAGAGCTAGGCCTTTATTATTTTTTAATTTGGGTGAGCTCGCAACTTAGGCAATGCCTATTCATATTATTGACCAATATGGCACGATATAGCCTTCCAGGCTGAAAGTGCCGTTAAGCCCCAATCAAATCAAATTAAACATCCGCTTCCGCTTGGGGACATTCCATTTTTCTTAAATTCGCTCAACGAGAAAGACGTATCATCAACCCAGAGTCGCACCAACAGATTAGCCCTTTTTCCATTTTGCCGTCCGTCAGGTTAGTTTGTGGTACATTTCAGACGACGTTATATAACTCGTTATAACTATTTTGAACTGTATTTCTAATATTTGTGTAATCAATAGGCTATGTAAGTCTCGCGCGGTTATTACGGTGATGCGTCGTGTTTTACCCATGCACGTAGCACTTCCGGGCTGCTCGCTTATTTACTGTACGGCAGACGACAGTGTTTCCAGCGCTAAAATGGTGCATTGCTTTGCGTTTGGGTGCAACCACGGAACTGATGTCCGTGAAAGAAATTGTAGCGTATTTCGCTTTCCGCTGGACGAGAAGGAACGGAAGAAATGGATACATTTATGCAGGTAGGTGGATGATCACAAGCCGAAGCCATGAATTAAGGCAACGCCCCCCTCGCATTTTTTTTTTTACTTCAGGCCGCCTTGGCTTAGGACTAAGTTAGGTAGTCTAAAGTAAAGGCATTGTTAGGTGTTAGTGTCATGTTGTCACTGCCTTACACTGACTGTCTCTGTCACAGGTTGTGGGTGTCTCTGTCAATCAGTGTATTTGGTTACCTGTCAGACTTGGGGGACAGCATTTAAGATAAAATATAGATCATGCATGACAGTGTATATATTTAAAATAAAAATGTAGGGGGCCTAGATCTACTATACTATAGGCCCCCTACATTATTATTTTAAATATGTTCAGTCATAACCGATCTGTCGGTAAGTCATAATCTATAAGGTCCAAAGTAAAAAAATTACAATATCAAAAGAAAATAAAAATATTTTACAGTGTTAAAAATATCAATATTTATTGTGCTAAGTTAAGCTTAGCCTATGATCTGGTTAAAAATTGTAAAAAAGAAAAAAATTACAGTAATTTTATCTTCTAAATTGAGGAAATTCCTCTGAATGAATGCTTATTTCAGCGATCTTAATGTTCATGCAATTTGTAGATATATATCTTAATTTATCAAATAAGACATTACATCAATTTATAATTAAGAATTAAAAATTAAAGGTCATAGATAACCCAACAATGTGAAGGGCTATCCCAGATCATGCAGATGGTAAACCAGCAGTCTATGTGATAGTTACCCCTTCAGTCCTTAGAAACATTAAATACTGTACAATTATAAAGTTTGCAACATTTTAAAATATATTCATGAATGTTTGTTTAAAGATTCTTAAATGATGTCTTTTCAATATAATCACTGATGCATATTTCTTGTGCAGGAGGGCTGACAGGACATATGTGCCAAATGACCGGCTTTGCAGCTGCCACTTTGTAGGTGGGCAGAAAGCAAATGGCCCTACAATATTTTGCTACAGCAAATATGTATTCCCTGAGATGGTTACTCCATCCAAGAAAAGGTTGGTTTCAAGATAAATGTTTTAAGTGCAAAATACATGTACTTCCACTGCATGAATATTCCTGCCACTTATTGTAGCACATACCACACCATGCATATAATTATGTTTTAATATAACTAATAATAGTCACTTCATTGTTTTGAACTTTTGTTTTATTTTAAGCGGACACTGCATGATCATTTTGAAATATTCTATTTTCATTCACAATTTTATCCTCTATTACACATGTGTTTGTGTCTTTATTTATCTGATGACCTAATCTTGTTATACATTTAATATGTATTTCCAGACGAACAGAGACTAAACTGGCCAGTGTCGCAACAGCTGCTGCACCTGGCGTTGAGGATGCAGTGCCAACTGTGAAAGATATGGAAGGATGCACCCTTGCTGTTGAGCCAGTCGAATCGCTGCTGTGTCAGGACCATAGCTACTATAGTCACGGTCATTCCAGTGTGGGCCAGTCAGATACATCAGCAACCATAGAACAATTACAAGGTACTCATTCGTGCATACAGTTTGATTTCTATGTGATTTTTGGCAATGTCTGTGTGTGTTCTTCCTAAATGCAGGCCAGCAGATATAAGAGAGGTTTCTAGTTCTATGATGAATTCATGCACCTACCAGAACTCACATATAAAAGTGAACTATATATTGCTGACCAGTTAACTGGTGTATCACTTGATCACCAATGAAAACAATTTGTCGGGCAGACGTATAATTTATGCAACTGCAGCCATCGGAAAATATCATACATTGTCAGAACTGCGTAAGTCTTAATTCTATCAATTGTATTAATATTACTCTACAAAACTTGTATTTAACAGCCAATGTCAGAAAATTGGAGAAAGACCTAGCTGCCATGGAACACAGTCTGGCGCAAATGGAGCTGCAGAAACCAAGGTTCTCCTTTGATTGCATCAAAGATAACCCTGAAAAGGTTAGTAAAAAATAGCATAATAGCTTTCAGTGGCTGATAATTAAAATAAGCTGGGGAGCTCCCTCTACGTTTCCTGCATTTCAAGGTATTAAAATATGCCTAATATTATGCAGAAGGTAAACTATCGGTATACTCATTGTGCATTTGTAATAATGCACTTTCCTGATTTTTTTTTATTTAGATGGATTTTGCATTGGTCCCAACGTTTAACAGACAAATACATAGATGTGTCATAATAGCCAGCTCCTTGTATATTTTTTGAGATTCCTAGCGATCCGCAAAGCCTTTTTACCATAAAAAATATTGGTATACAATTATTTTGTTTGCAGTGACGTACTGCCCAGTGCGCAGTCACTGATCCGATCACTATACATGTTCATGTTTAATTTATCTAATCCTATGATTTATTTTGAATTTCCAGATGCTGCTATACACTTCTTTCCCAGTGGACGTGTTTACCATACTCGTTAAAACCATACGGGCTGTAGGACCCCTGGAATATTTTGCAGGCTGGCGAGTCACACGCATAAGTCTTGAGGATCAAGTGCTGATCACTCTAATGAAGCTTCGTCTAAATTTACGCGACCTCGACCTGGCCGAATGGTTTGCTACCAGTCGAGCGACAATTTCAAACGTTCTGCATACTTTTATTTCAGCTTTCCATGAAATTTTTTATGATGGTATTATGTCAACTGGCATGCCCAGTCAGTTAAAATGCAAGGGGTCCATGCCGAAGTCGTTTGATGAATTTGTCTCCGCAAGGTTTGCTATGGATTGTACTGAGATAACTCAAGACGTGCCGTCAGACATGAATTGCCAGTCACTAGCGTACAGCTCGTACAAAAGTAGGCATACAGTTAAAGCATTAACTTGTGTCGCACCTAATGGGGCGCTGGTTTTCTGTTCACCATTGTATCCTGGATCAAGTTCTGACGCGGCTATTGTCGAACATAGTTCAATTTTAAACCAGTTTGTGCCAGGGGACTTAATTTTGGCTGATAAAGGTTTTAATATCCACAGTAAAATACCGGCTGGAGTGTCTTTAAATATCCCCCCTTTTCTCTCCAGCAAGTAACATTTCACAAAGCAGGAGGCAGAAGCTTGTTACAAGATAGCCAGGAGTAGGATACATGTAGAACGAGCAAACGAAAGGATAAAAAACTACGAGATACTTAACCACATCCCTTCTCAATACAGAACACTGGGTACCAAAATATTTCAATTGTGCACATGTCTCGTTAACATTCAGGCCCCTCTTTTGAGAGAAGTAGCGGCAGAATATGAATTCGATAACACAATTTAATTTCGTTGTAGAAGTATGCTTAGTCAAAAAGGATTTGGGAGGGGGGGGGGGGGGCTGTGGAACACCTAAATCAGAGTAAAATTTGCACGATTAGCTCTTCGTTAAAAAAATAGAGTGGGTGTGGCTATATATCCTTAGATACGCCGGGGTTATGATATTTAGTAATACAATTATTAAAGTACTATATAGTATTAAAGAAAATACCTGGTAAGGGGGCGTTATTAGTCTGTATAGGTCGTAAGGGCATTGATATAATCCATAGCCACCCTTGCGGAGACGTATCCTTCAAACACGGTTGTAGTATGATGGGTCAAAGAAGAGAAACTACATAATTCCCATTTCGTGTATATTGTTTACTAACGGCTCTATGTGTTACGGAATGTTTTTGATACACAGTTTTATTTGACATATTCATATACCAAACTCTGACCCGATAGACCTTTCTGGTGTTTTTATATTATGCAATCGCGCATATATATATGTATATTATAATTGCACGTACCGCGAAGTTGAGAGTTTCACAACAATGAACAGTGTCCTGCCATAGGAATTACAGTGCTAGAACAGTTGCAGTTCAAAACATTTAGATAATGTTACATGTGTTATCTTACACGTTTTCTCTAGAGTAATAGTATTAAAAATGCATGTATATTGAGAAACACAGTTTACACTGTAATTACATTGTATGCGGTTACCTTACAAGAGCTCATTGTGTAGTTTTATTAACCACTTTCTATTGGCCGACCTGTGTCCTTGCTGTTGTAACAGCTCATATTCAGTGATCGCTCAAGAGTATAAAATAAATGACTCGAGGAAATTACATCATATCGTCAAGTGTTATTTTTACTTATCAGTAACCGTGGTCGAAACAATGGTGTAGCTTAAACTTATGTATAGCTCGGCCTAGCGCAACAGCGACATTCCTGTCATAAACAACATATATAACATCCAGTCAAGCGTTCTTGCAAGGGACGTAATTAAAAGATACTCATTAAGTGATCTGCATGGTAGCATGGTAGCATGATAACAGAACAAATTAAGCAGCTGTGCTTAGATAATTGATACAGTGTTCCTATAACATGCAAGAGTCATGGGTTGATCATGGAAGGAATGAAATGACTGAAATAAAAATCAATCAACCTGGCGAGGTTTCCCTGCCATTCTGCAGCCTTGTTGATCCGGATGACTTGAAAATCTTTGGTGGTCCACACCGCAAGGTCACAGACCTCAGCGCCAGTGATGTGGAGCTGGCCTTGGATCTGGTGCCAGTAGTCATGACTGGGCTTTAGATGCAGCCGCTTGCTCTCTACTCCTAAACATATAGCAAAATTAAATCGTTTTAATAACCTAATCATGAGAACCATAATGTTTTAATGCATAATTAATGGTATTCAATTGTGACTAATGCGCCCGCCGCTTCGGGGAAGTAAATATCGTAATTTAATGATATTGGGATTAATTACTTTGTAGACGAATGTCATGTACACGGAGGGATACACGATATAGATTTAGTAAACCAGCTTTCTGTATCTGATCTTACCGAGGAAAAATTCCTTCATCGATGTTGCCGCCTGCATGACAGTCATGTCCTTGGCACTATACGGGCACTTGACTTCCAGGAGCTGCTTGTGAGCAGCGGCAGTCTCTCCCCTTTTCACCGGCCCGGGTTGTTGCACCACCAATCCATCGGGTGACGCCGCCAAAACGCCAGACTCATGAAACCAAATTCCTGACAGAAAAAAATATTCCACACTGCAGTGTACCGCGTAAATCCATCAGGATTGAAATACAACGGATTTTAAAGAAGCATTTGAGTGTGCTTAAAGAATACTTGTTCTCCATCTCTCTCTGTAAATATATATATATCTAAATAATGCCAATACCTGTCATCTCAACTTTGGCCCCATCTTCACAATATCGCCGTACCGCTGCCGCTTCATGGTGCACGCCCCACTGAATGGCAGCAACTCGGTCCAGGTTATAAGCGCTGCATAACCTTTTTTTGAGTGATGTTGTCAAGCTGAAAATGAAGCAATAAGTTGCGAGGGCGCGTTGGATTTATCTAAAACAGAGGGAAACCCGTCAGTTCGGCAAACTAGTTTTGGTTTCATGTAAATCGCACACGCCATATATAATTTGCATCTTGATAAGTTTTTATGGTTTTCATCAAGTTTTTATATAAATTTGATTCGCGAATAGCACATCCACTCAACAATTAAGAAATAGATATGCGTCCATAGATATGTCACATTTATTTACCGATGTCATTGCCATGCACAATATGACGCTAATCTGATTTTTCAGAACATTCCAATTCACACGATCATCAATGATCAATGCAAAGAATCATTGTGTCACAAAAGTTAACTTAGTATGAACCAACCGATTTCGACTGACAGCGCCTAGTATCTGCCCAAAATTCGAAGCAGTGAACCTCAGTTTTCTTGCGGCTGCCCACAAGGCGTTGTCTCGCTGGCCTATTGTTCTTGAGGCCACATCGGCTATGATACGGGTGTTCATGGCCATCTGTCCTCGCAGCCACGCTTCAGGGTCGGAAACTTGACCATAATCCGCACTCAGGAGCAGATCCTCAACAAATGGAATAGGGAATTGCGAGGACGCATCTGGTTCTGGGGCAAGTACCCAGTGCAGCGCTAGAAGTAAGAAACCAATTAATATGTAGCAATTACCAGTTGAATAAAATGTTATTTTTGGACACATACCGTTTGGTTGATGTACTTATATATTTGTCAGTTAGGACCAAAAGACAGGTATATATTTTACTGCAGCTACCCAATCGAAACAGTGTTCAAAGAAACCAAAGTAGCCACATATATTATGGTTGATGCCATTATTTAGTCATTCGGCAAAAAATAAGCAGCTTAGATCACATACATAAATACAAATATAAACATCTGTTATTACCGCACTGCATATATATCCTTCAACAATAAGTCAACATAATAAACATACATATCAAAAACTATCCAAATCCTGAATATCTAAATATTCAAATAAGAGCTATAGGCAAACAGACAAGTACCAAGAAATCAGCAGACATCTTAATTATAACAGTAAATGAATGAATTGCAAGAAGACCAAAAACAAATAAACAGTAATTAAAATGTAAAATAAACATTAAAATGAAAATGGATTAACCAAATGTTTTATATTTATCTAACCAGTAAAACGGCCCAATCCACCAAGTTCCCGGTACAAAGTATCTCTGTCTCTGACAGAGAATGGTCTAGGGAGTGCCCTATTCAGACATAAGTTTGACAATAAAACTTGTATGTGATGAAGTTATGTTTCTGTATATTAACTTATAGTTATATTTGTTCACCTATATTTGCTGAGCATGTGACATAAAGAACTTTGGGAGATATTTGCAACCTATAATTATATGTACATACCCCTGGGTGGGGGGTGGGGGCACTACATATAGTTAGGCACATATATATGAGCCGCCCAAATGATCCCATTTTTTCTTAATCCCTTAATTGATGCAGAAATGTGCTCATCTGAGACTGACTGTCATGAATGTCAGTGTCTATAATTTTTAGATGCCTTTTTTAACTAAAAATCATCTCCCAATGACCATAAAATTGGGCACTTTTCTCTCCAATGCTCTCATATGCCATGGGCAACACACACCAAACACTGTAGTATAGTAGTGTCCCCCTTTCCCGGGATGTGCAACTGAACCTCAGATTAATACCAAGAGAATGCTCTATATATTTACCTGTATTCAGGTTGTCTGCTAGGGTATAAGTCAGCCATTGTTTTGATCTCCTTTGGGGGAACTGACTTTGGGTGTTTTATCCAGCTACATTTGATGTCAGTCTTGCTTGCACTTTTGTACCTGAAAATATCGGTATGATTTATTAATCAATATGACATCATTTCTCAATGCAGTATTTTCCTGCCCAATATTTTCTACACTATCATACATGTGAATGACATGTGGCAGTACATATATAAACATGATAATTAAACTGGGGGAAACTTACCCATACAAAAGTACTGCTGCGACATAGTGACACTTAAACTCCTTCATGGGACATTCACACGATGAGGTCTTCAGGATGTTCCCTTCATCAAGTTGCACCTTGTAATTAAACGTGGCAAATTCAGTATGGCAATAGGAATACTTAGAATACTTGTGGTCACTTTAGGTGGCATGAAATTGTATGAAATAAACTCTGCAGAAATTAAAACACTTACATTAAATCTAAATTGTATACTTGAAATGTTTTTACCTGAGAGTTATGCAGTAAGTGGTGTATACAGCAGACCAGGTTATAGCATTTTGAGCTTAGAATTTGGAATTCAATAAACAGCAGCAGTTATAATTGTCATATAAATTGTGAGCGCTATGATTTTCTTTAAGACATCACATTCACAACAAAAAGGGCCTTTATCAGTTTTTTGGACCGATAAACAGCTTTCTCAACATTTAGGTTGGATGTATGCCATACAGCTATATATTCTTGGTTTAGATTAGTCATGTAGTCAGCCTGTCAGGTTCAGTTATACCTTACCTCCACTTTGTAGCTTTTGTCTTTCATCGACGCCTGGACATTAGCCACAATGCATTGTATGTCGGAATGGAAAACAAACCGGAGCACACGATCGCTGGCCACCGCGCTTTCGCTCTTTCGAGCTATTTTCACAAAATATTTCGTGTAGTTAGACCAGTATTGTATGGAAAATGCCATGATAAAAGTTGCAATCGCACTTGTAGTCTGTAGAGCGGTAGAACGACCAGTCACTAGAGGACACGACGCAGACGACGGTCAGCGCATACGTTTACGTACAAACTGGTAACGTCAACAAAGGCCCTGCAGCCCGGAAGTGAAAGTTCTCGCGAAATCGCGCGGAGGAGCGAGATTTACTTACATGCCCTATTTGGAAAAAATTCTTAGTCAGTTTTAAGCGTGGAAATTTACCACGTGGGTATACCGCTTTATGTCTTGAGCATTTGACAAAGCCGGTTGATTTAACTTTTAGGTGTTACATTTAGTTTTTGTTCAGTTCTGCTACGAATATATCAGTGTTATTTTGGTGTCACTTATCTAAGGTAGTGACTTATTATAAAAAAAAGGAGGGTATTTTTAAAAAGCGATATGACATTAGCATTTCAACAATTTGACATTTGTTGTAACTTAATGGTTTAGAACTTTAATTTAATGCCTATGGCCATGGCTTATCAGTCTTGTGTTCAGTTATATATATACAGACTGCATTTTACTTAAAATGTGAGCATGTTAATTCATGTGATGAGTGTGTATTATGGCTAATGGTATTTTGGGGATTATGCGTGTCTTGTTACTTTGACAGTGCGATGTATTAAATTTGAGAATGCCACTTTATCCCTGGGAATATGGCGCCAAGATTGATATTTATTTTTGGTATTTCACATAATTTATTTACACGTTACAGGGTCTACCATAGCTGAAATGATTTAAACACCCGCAAGGAGACTGCGGTTAGTATGTGTGAAATTATATCACCATTGTTCAATTATTTGTCACCTCAGATTATCGCAAACCTTTCTTTTGGTATCACGTGTATCATGTAAGCTTATATTTGAGTATCATACAAAGCTTGTCAATTTATATCGCTCGCTTATAGGAAGTTTGTTTGGTTAAATGAGGTTGGGATTATAACATGTATATTTTATGAGTGAATCTCTTGAAATTGTTAAACTTGTCACCTGTTTGTGATTATCGTGTGAATTTAAATATTTGTATTATCAGGCGTGATGCTCTTCTGACATAGAGCCAGTTGTATTCATTTATCATAATAGTCAGGGTTATTGGAGACTAGAAATATACAGTCAACTAGTTTATTGACAACCTCGATAATTATAGAAATTCGTTATTAGAAACAGTTACCATTTTTAATGGCAACTTGGAATTTATTGCAAGTTATAATTTTGTTTGTCTTCACATAGCGTCATCGCTGTTTTCGAATTATGATATATCATATTAGTCCATTTATCTAGTATTTGTATGAAAGCCTAATATAACTTTCATAAAGAGTAAATTTCTTTCATTGTGATGACTTTCGCCAGCTTTTTAACTTTTGTCATCGTGACTTATTGATTTATTGTTGTTTTTCCTGACTCATTGCAGGGTGTTATTTTCCTGTGGAAAATAAATGTTTCAACTGACAATGCTGTGTCCTTTTCTAAACTGACCACGCACATGTACACTTCGACTATATTACAATTATTTATTTAAAAAAATATTTTGATTTTTTTTAGATATTTCATTTTTGGTTATTTTATTTCACTGGGATGGCATCCACAATAACAGTTACAATTGTTTTTTTGTTTTCTTTAACCCTTTGCAATTTTATGAAATGTGATGGAAAAATTAGTATTTAATTATTTATCCCCAATAACCTCAAACTAAATAAATCCCCACTCCAGGAAAATCGTCTATGAAATGCCCCGTTCTAAAATTACATATCTGTGACCCTTGCAAAATTATCGTTTTGTTCAGATTCATATGCCGACAGTGTCATTTTCGGCTGTCAACTGTCGTACGAAGAAAACGTTTGTTGCAAGAGAAAATTTCACCGAAAAGCTTGTTACTGCCATCGAAGCGTGAAGAAGGTAAATCCGCTAAAAAAAAGAAGTTCGAAACCCAAGAAAGGGAAATTCATCCCTTCCATCTTCGGTGTAATGCTGTATCGTGGAGGATGTTCTAAGAAGGTAATACTACTACGTTACATGCACTATTACGCCATTAATGGTCATTGTCCACAATATATTTAATTTTAGGTTTTAACGTCATAAACGTTATGTTAACAATAGAACATATAAAAAAAAGATATTTATAAATAGTGATTTTAAATACTAATTTGGGCCATGACAAAACATCATCGTGTAATCCCGTACCTAACAAAGTTTGACATAATTTATTTTAGGAAGTTAATGCAAACTGGCATTTGCATCTAGGGGTGCACGAAGTGCAATATTTTCGCATTTCACACGTGACCTCATTTTCCGAGCATTTCCTATTCTTCAATTTCTCAATTCCGTTCATTTCCTCAAGTAGCATTCTCTCCAGCATGAACTGCCTGATACAGAACAGTTCTGGTGCAATGTCACTCACATCCATGGCCTCAACCTTTCTTGCCAAGCATTCATCTGTCTGTGTTGACTTCGTGTTTTGACATTTGCGCTGGGGCTCCTCCAGGCCTCCAAGCGTCTTTAAGTCGCGAATGAATTCCCGGTCATGAATGCTGCTATTAACAAGACTGGGAACGAGATACAAATAGCTGAAAGCTTGTTGCCCACTCCGTCCCGCCCGCCCTATTTCTTGCCAAAAACTCATGGCATTCTTGCTGGACCCCCAATGCACGACCCTGTCCACATCCGGTATGTTCACCACCATCCCAAACGCAACTGTGCAAACCAGGATTCTTATGGTGCTATTGGGCTTGGTAAATTCCGATGGCACGTATTCCTTGGTGGTTTTCCCCACGTGGGCATAGTACAAACCAATCATCCTGTTATTGAAACAGCGGGTGGATCGTGAGTAAGCTTTATCTTTCAGTATAGTCATTAAGTTATTGTAGACGTCGCTGCACGAGGAGGTAAATGGCGAGTATATTATCGTCTTCGGGGTATCTAGTTGATATGTTTTCAGCTCTGAAGCAATCCAATCCAACTCCTCCAGCAGCATTGCCGTCTCGCACTCTAAACTCAGAAAGATATTTGCCCTGCAATACGATAATAATCTAACGACAAGTTAAAGCTGCTCATTCAGCAATTTCATATGCAGTGGCGCCCCCTGGCGTATTTTTGTTGATTTTTGTATTGTTGTTGCAATAAATGAATAAATATATACTAAACCCAAATGCGTTGGTCGAAAGCGCGAAAAATGAAATGATTTCATGACATGAAGAGTTTGCTGAGACCAATGTCCCAGGGTGTGAGCTCAGAGGTGCTAGCACTTTTCGGGGTTAGCACTTGTTGGCAAATTTACAACGACACGGCATAAAGTGAGAGGTAAACAGGCTGGTAAGGTAACCACCAAAGTTTATGGGAAAACCAGACCCTGGAGTGATACAACTGGAGGTAAGTGTCATAAATTGTTTTACCACCTGATTTTCATCCACTTCTGTAAGCATAACGTAAAAGAAGCCTTTACTTATAACTTACCAAAAAGTTACTCTCAGAGCAATGTAAACTAAGGCTGCAGCCAGACCATTCGGGCCGATTCGGATTCGCAGTTCTGCTTGGCTTTTGTCACCCGGAACCTGTCACTGGTAGCACTGGCAGTTCAATCAGCTAATTCAGACGGTAGACCCCTTCATCAGCAGATTTAAGCGTTTGTATGGTTTGTGTGACGGTTTGCAATGTTTTGATTGAGACAAGTTCAATTACTGCCACAGCACAGGGGACTCAAGTTCATATCGCTGGCTTTTCACGCCTTTTGTTTGACGGGGCAAATTTTATTTGCATGGCAAATCATGGGCACTGCAATTTGCATGTTAGATGAATGGCTATAAAAAAAATTATAGAATAGATCTACACTAATGTAGATTATGCACAATACACTGAGCAACCAAGCCTAATTTCATACTAAAGTCAAAGTCAAAAGTCTGCGCAGGTCGAAAATTGCAAATTGTGAAAAAATGTACGCTTCGATTTTTAAAAAAACTGTCTGAAATCTTACCTATAAACTTTCCGGTGTCAGAAAATACAATATTCACAACTCAACCTTTCAACAATTAGCATTTAGCCTATTAATCCCATGCTAGCAGACGTCTGCTTCCTTGTTGTTGTCGCCATATTTGCAATCGTCGTTTCACATGTCTCATGTATTCTTGCGCGGCCGCGTTTTGCATATTTTCCGTGACGTCGCTGGTTTCAGGGCAGCGCCATCTGGCGAGTGTCGCTATGATGGGTACAGAGCAGACGCCATATTTCTTGAAATGGACGCGCAACAGCTTATCTTAAACGTTTTTTCGAACGTGAGAAGAGCGAGGGCGGTTTGATAATTTCGTTGAACCGACTGAGTGACAGAACCTGCACCGCCTTGGGTATTACAACAGGCCAACTGCGACATGCACGTCTCAAGGATCATAACGTGAACGGTAAGTTCAAGATTTCGCATCCCATATTCAAGACGTTATGATCTTCTGTTTTGGTCAAGAAATTATAATAGGCCTATAAGCTTACTTTCGTAAAAACGTGGCCAAGACCCGGGGGTAGATGAGGGTGGGTGGGGGGTACTACATATATTTATTTATGTATGTATATATGTGCCACCCAAGTGGCACATTTTCGCCTCTTTTTCTCAATCCCGGAGCAGAAATCTGCAATGTCTCTCAATATGCCCTTCTGAGAAGTGTTTTCAACAAAATTGCAGCTATGGACTACATATTTCAATTGATATCGAAAGTGTTAAACTTATTTGGCGCCATATAGTTTTCTATCTATCCCTATTGTTTATTTTGATATTTATCTGTCAGTGACCAAAAAATCTTGCCCTTTTCTGTCGTTCTCCATACGCCCCCTATGGCATGGGCGGCACATGCACCCCCACTACCGTAGTAATATAGTGCCCCCTCTACCCCCGAGTGGCAGGATAACGGATATTCAAAGTATTGGAGGGATTGTGGGGGTGTGTGCGTCAAATCCCACCATCCATCAGTAACTTTTACTTTGAAACCCCAAAAGGCTACCGCCCCTCTGCCTTGTGCTTTGACAATCGTACAACAGGGATTAACATGATTATGAGATGCAGAAGACACCCAATGGTGTGCCCTATCAATCCTGACAATTTTTTTTTCAGATGCCACCGCAGTTGCTCAAAAGCAAGGCAGACCATCCACGGTTGACGAGTTTGATTTAGAAGTGATTCGCCGGGAAATCACTAACAGGCTGCAGCGCGGAGAAATAGTGCAACTGTCCGGTTTGCGTGCCCAGCTGAGGCAGCACGATATGAACCTGTCCATATCCACCTTACGGCGAAGTTTAGACAGAATAGGATTTAAGTGAGTTTCCATGGTTGTTAATTTGTAGTTATGCCCCGAAATAAAGCACATTATAATTTTGCATTAATGTATAAGATGTTTGAGACTATAAGAAGACATTATGGTGGTACATTATGATGGTAACCCGAATGACAGATGCAAAGAGCAAAATTGTGGATTGTGCACAAACTCTTTGAGTATTTGCATGTCTCGAGTTATTTTTTGAGAAAGTACCTACGTTAAAAGTAGTAGTTAATATATATCTAAATCTTAGGACTTTAAATTTTATACTTGTAATAGAATACTGTTCATATGGAAGAGAGCCGAGTTGCACAATTTGATAAAAACAAGGAGGGCTTGGGATGGGGACCACAGTGAGGATGTCCCATTAAAAAAAAACTTGCGAGGCATTATTCTGTGTTTTGGTTCTGCTGATATCTTCCTTGTATATGTCATTCAATAGTTGCAATGTGCGTTGAACTGTTTCACAGGTACCAGGGTGTCCAGGCTGGCGCCGACAAATAGGTGCGGGAGCGAGAGGGTATCGTGGTGTGGCGTCGCCGCTATCTGCGCCAGGTTGCCCAGTACCGGGAGCAGGGCCGACCCCTGGTGTACACAGATGAAACATGGGTGAACGCGGGCCACGCCCCAACAAAGGAGTGGTGTGCACCAGGGGTTGTGCGGAAAAAGAAGCGCGTCAGCGGCAAGGGCGGAAGGTATGCTAATTATGACATCAGCCACAACCGATTAATTATTCGAATGTGACAAGCACAGAGTCTACGACAAACGCAGACAGGGGGACGGTAGGGGGGAGGGAGGGTGAGAGAGAGACCTACAACTACTAATAATAATGCACTGCCCCCCCCCCCCCCCTCGCCCACCTTGGCTGTCCTCCATTCTGTGTCCGTTGGTTCACTCCGCCTTGTGGCGACAAGCTACTGTTTTCTTTTATCTCATTCAACTTTACAAAAAGTAGCAACATAAACAAACTGCTACCTATCATTCAGTACCTAAAACACATTGCGCTTCGTAACAACCCATACTAAATGGCATTACAGGTTTTCGTGGCATTCTCTCCCTCAGGTGGATTGCCACTGATGCCGGCGGCGAGGCTGGGTTTATCGAAGGTGCCACCTTGATAGTCAGGTAACGGAAATTTATACGTTCGTTGCAAATAAGTTTCGTATTATTCCATGATTTGGCATAGTCTGTGATACCAGACCAGCAAACCTCGAATACTGAACAGATTATTTAAAAAAATGGGGCTCATATTAATTAATTCGAAAATATTTAATCCCATGAAATCCTGTATGAAGCATACTTTACTCTGGCATTGCACTGTTCCGTTGCTACAGAGCTCAAAGCGGTACCGGGGACTACCATTGCGAAATGGACGGTCCCCGGTACGAGGCCTGGTTTAAGGACCAACTCCTTCCTGGACTACCACCAGCAAGCGTTGTGGTGCTGGATAACGCACCCTACCACAACGTGCAGACCGAAGAATCTAAGTCGCCTTCATCTGGGTCCCGAAAAGAGGACATCCGTACTTGGCTTGAGGCAAAAGGTTAGCAATTAAGAGAATCCAAAATGGTTTGGTCTTGAACTCTGCAAGGTAATACTAGAACAGCTAGCTCACTTTGGATTTGTAAGATTGAATTTGAACAGTTATCAATTTGTTCATTATTAAGGTAATACACTTGATCGTCTTTTATTTAAATTAATTAGCGCGCACTTACGTTAAGAAGGCACGATTATATTTGAGATGAACCCTCTCCCTGTTTGTTTCATCATGCATCCGTATAATAAGGTGACGTCTCATATTTGTATAAGAATAGATACCATGGCAAAGTGACGAGGAAGCTTATTTATTATCTTAATATAACTGTTAAATTTGCATATGTTTACATATTGATTGCTTTGTTTTTTGCGATGAGTTCGAACTTTAATTGTCTGGTTATTTCGTAGGGGTGGCGTTCAGCGACGACATGCTCAAAGCGGAGCTGTTGCAGCTGGTCGCCCAACACCGCCCGGCAAAGAAGTTCCGGGTGGACGTGCTTGCCGAGGAGGCCGGCCACGCGGTCCTTCGTCTGCCGCCCTCCCACTGCGAGATCAACCCCATCGAGATGGTGTGGGCGGTGGAGAAGGGCCACGTGGCATCCCTCAACGTCACACAGACGATGGCGGACGTGCGGGCCCTGTTCCTCGCTGGAAGGGAGAAGGTGGCCGACCGCAACATGTGGCCAGCCTTTGTACGGCATTGTCGTAAAATTGAGGACCGGTAAGGGTGTCAAAGAGCAAGAATATATCGAATATTATGTAATTGCTTTTTATGAGTTCAAGAAAAACAGTACATGAAAAAACGTTCATTTATTAAATATTTTTAGTTTCCCAGCTTACTTTTAAGTTTTTCACTTGTACATCTTTATGTCTTACTTTGAATGAGAGTGAAAGTCTGAGCCATACATGCGGTCTCATTATTCGAATCCTATCCAATCAAAATTTCATACCAACCCCGGGAGTGGAGGGGGGGGGCACTGTTATACAAATCTGGCGCGGGGGGGGGGGGGGGGGTTCTTCGGGTGCCCATTAATGCCTGAGTGAGCGGACATTTATCATTTACGAAGAAAACGATACCCCTACAGAGCTGATATTTTAAAACTTGCAACCGAAGGGAGGGTGGAGGGTGGAGAACTTAGAAAATTGTGTGTGTGCACAGAGCGTTAACCGAGCGGGTATGCGTGGAACGGCGACATACCAAAATATTATCATTTTATTATGGCCATTTGTTTTGTTCTCAGTTACTGGAACTTGGATGGTATCCGAGATGCCGAGGGCGTAGCCCCCGTGGTCGTTGACCTCTCGCAAGAGATGGAGGTGGAGGAAGCGGCCGTGGATGGAGGGGAGGTGGCGCTCGGTGGTGAGGGGGACGAGGCGGACGTGGTGACAGATGCCGGTGACGACGAGCCGCGTTACCTATGCTCGGCGTGTGGTGGGCTCTGGGGGAACCAGGGGGCAGAGACTTGGTTCGGATGTGACACATGCGACTCCTGGTGGCACGAGCAGTGTCTGGACAGGTATTTAATAATGTTTGCAGAACAAAATAGTCTTTTACATGAAACGAGTGGTAACACTGAAAAGTATAAGAATTTAACGCTGCTATTGTACACATGTGTAGAAGGGAGGTTATAACTATAAAGCACTGGTTCTGCAGAAATCCTATAGAATGTGTCATGTAGAGAAAATGTTAAAAACACTTTAAATGTAAAAAGGGTATTATAATTTAAACCTGAAATTTTTAGACAACGGTAAAAGCTTTATATATCTTCTATATTAGGATATTTTCCATAGAGACGCCATTTACATGTCCAAACAAATCCTATAGAACAGTACGTGTTCTACAACAATTCTGTAGAAAAGTGTGCTATAAAAATTCTGTAAAATGTTTGTGTCCTATAGAGACGCTATACTGATATGCACCTATAGAAATATTATAGAACACTACACGCTACATAGAAATTCTACAGAATGGTTGTGTCCTATAGAGACACCGTAATAACACCTATAGAAAGATTATAGAACACAGTATGCTCTATAGATTTTCTTTCTCCTTATAAGTTATGTGAGACATGTTAGCAGGGATATGTAGCTGTGGGTCTACAATGTTTATTTCTAATTTTCTTTACACATACGCAAATACTTTATCCACCACCATTGCGTGTTTGTAACGTGGCATTAAAGAATTTGCACTTATGAGCTATTGACGAAAATTTTCTTGCGTCGTTTCAGTCTTTCATTGGCCCGGGTACATGCATCGCTCGCCGAAGGCAACCAGGATTGGTTGTGCGAGCTGTGTTTGGTGCGGCGCCTCCAGGCCGGCGACACATCCGTGCTGCCAGTCATAATGAACCGCCCGGAAGAATAGTCACCCCTTAATTTACACCATTTACACTGATATTTTTGACTTATTCTATTCATTGATTATTTATATTAAGCTGTCTTTGCCGTTTATGGTAGTCAACTTTTACAATATTCAATAAATAGCCTTATACCGTTGATGTTAATGCCACTTGTTATTTACCAGCCAATAACTCCACGGGCCCACACAGCCAAGGGACGGAGAGGAGCTCAGTTCATATATACAGTATATATAGCGACCGCGTGTCAAAACAGGTTTTATCTGGATTCAACATGCGTCAGCAACATTATATATGAAGATGATTACTTATAAAGAATTAGCGTGACTTAAGACATGTCGCCCTGCGTACTGAATATGCTCATATATAACAGTGGACCTGTAGTTTTGCGTTATGATTCTATATGATCCTTGCTTAACGATATGACGTTATGATGCACCCATTCACATTATTTGCGGCAGCAAACTGGCGGATTCACTTGTTCCGGATAATACGCTTGGGGAATTTCTGATACAATCTATATGTAAAAACAAATATTAAAAAAAAAATGTGAAAACAAAATTATTTTTGGCATTTAAGGGGTGGGGGGGGGCGGTATTGTTTTTCGCAGTTCACGAAGAGCTAAAAATAATGAATTCCCGGTTTCACTAATAACTGAGTGACGGAATATGAAGAGTTGCATGATTTGGCCACGGCGTTTTGGCGCAGTACCTGCGCATATTATGATCTAAAGTAAGTATATTTAAGAAGATAAACTATTTGTGATGTTGGAAACGGAGACGTATGGTGGGATAATGGCATTTTCGCTTGCCGAGGGACTTGGAAGTTGAGGCGCTATTGGCAGCGCCGGTTTTTTGTTGCATACTCTTTGTTATAAGTATAAACTGAGAGGTGGGGCTTAGTGCAGATGACCGCGTGTGGACTAGGCCTAATAATGAACGAAGAAGTTAAGCGCTCGTGGGCGCGAGATGCTAAAACACCCCTGCCGATCATCAAAACAACGTGCTTTTGTTTACTCTTTCCCTTTGTTTACATGAATATCGAGCGTTGCTTAGTAACGTTTTCGTTCGAAATCACGCGTCACACAATAGGGCTGTACAGTTCTCGCGGGTTCTGTTTCCGGTTTAGGTCTTTTGGGGACCAACAAAAAAACACGTGCTCTTAGAACGAGTGCGCATCACGCCGGTGCCTTGCTGCAACTGCGTAACGCGCACTCATTGTAGTCAACGTTTTAGTGTTTTGTTTGCTTTGGTCCAGGCATTGTTAACTACAAAATCATAATATAGTTAAAGACAAGACATTTATCTCTCCATAATGCATGTGGTCCGTTCGATGAGACCGTCGGAAGCGTTGTATTTTGAGCCAAATCATCGATGTTTACGGTTCTACGACAAACGGAGCACCTGCTCAGTCCATATAAGGAGCGTTATTACGTAACCATAGATACCGCGCGCAGACACGCGCGTCATGATGATTATTACGTCATACGACATGGAAAACCCCGCGCAGCACATCAGATCGCCTGACGCTGACAGTCACTCATGAGACAACCGCATTCTGGTTTATCAACTGCCTAACCGCTCATACATTACATAAATCTACTCGGATGGTTATAATTCGGATATGCACAGAACTTCAGTGGTTAGTTGTGCTTCCAATGACAGCTTTAGCCGATTTTTAGTCCCGTGTGACGTTTTCTAGGGAAAACAGTCACGTTGCCGACCATGTAAATTTTGGACACATTTTAAAAAGAAGATGGCGACTGACTCCCGTTAGAAGCTACAGCATTCAAATTTATTACATTGCTTCTCAAAAACTAACTTCATCTAATTCTGGTGCTCAAGATGCACACCTTGCTGATATAACCCCCTAATTTCTACTTTTGTCACGTTTTCCTGAAGTTTTTCCCGCTCTCTCGCGGCCATCATGAATTACCAAACACCGAAAAATACGGATGTAGCCACACCATCTTCATGTGGTGTGGAGGGCCCTGAATTCCCTGGTCAGAAAAACAAAGAAAAGTTCACTCTTCAAATATATCTGTAACATTTTCAGTCAACCCTTTGGTTTGATTATCTTTCACAGTGGTTGTTTACTCCCTCTGTGAAATTTGGGTGCTGACATAATATTCCACACATTTTGTACTTGTCATGTGTGCAACACATTTTCGGTGTTTAGAACTTTGGGTTCAAAATGAGGTAGGACTTCCGTTTTGCTAAATCAGACCAGCTCAAGTTGAAAAATTGCTTATTCTGTACCTTCAGATCATGAATTAGTTTAAACTTACTGGACAAACAGGTAGTGTACTATTATAGCAAGCTCTTGCCATTAATGAGAAACCTCTTGCCATAAGTTTTATATTTCATGTGAGAAATTAGCATGGAGGGACTTGTGGCCCTATTGATATTCCTTGAATTGGGCGACTTGGGGCTAGCCGATTTTGTATGTGAGGCGAGGGGAGGCAAACAACCGGAAGGTAGGCAACAGGTACACGCCGTTGATGCTAGGCATTGACGCAGAGCATAGGTATCCCCGTCTCGTGGGGTCTCGATAAGATCCCGAAGTGACTGTACAGCCCTATATAGTTCGTCCAGCCAAAGCACCGCCGCGCAAGGCAGCGTGACGACATCGCAAAATGGCGACAACAACAAGGAAGCAGACGTCTGCTAGCATGGGATTAATAGGCTAAATGCTAATTGTTGAAAGGTTGAGTTGTGAATATTGTATTTTCTGACACCGGAAAGTTTATAGGTAAGATTTCAGACAGTTTTTTTAACATCGAAGCGTACATTTTTTCGCAATTTGCAAATATCGACCTGCGCAGACTTTTGACTTTGACTTTAGGTGTGCCATATACTCTGCCAGTCGCAGTGTATTAGCCAGAGAAACGCCTTTAACTTTGGCAGGCAGACTTTCAAATTGACGGGCACTCAGCTGCTGTTTACCTGACCAAAAAGAGCCTTTTTGTTAGGAGGTTTTTCGAAAAAAATTCTTGCGCTCAACAATTTTATATGAAATTTATAACTATTTTTTATTGATAGAATTGTAAATTGCTAGTTCAAATAGCTACCTCATTGGCTAGTGCCATGCTGTGTGTATACACTGAACACTTTTTTTTACCAACTAAAATTTTGGCTGGCAAAATTAAAATGCATGGCCAGTAGTTATGAGGGAGAGGGTGTTAACAGGGTTTGGGAGTCATATTAGTTATCATTATGGGCATTTATAAATTTTAGGCATATATCTTCTAGAGGGGGGTGGGGGGTGTTCCCAGATCACAAAGAATCAATTTCTGTATGTCCAGGTCACATTGAATTAAAAGGAGAACTCCCTGCATACAAAGGTAGGGTGGATACATGATAAAATAAATTGGTGATTTCCTGATGTTATTTAAAATTAGAATTCCCAGTTCATGATTAAAGAAAATCCATGATCACAACAGTCAGCTAATACTTTACTCCCAGTTCACAAAGAATAATTTTCCTGATTCCCAGTTCACAGTGACATGAAAAGTCCATTACATTTGATCTGAGCGCCTGCGGTTATTATCACTGGTGGCCATATAATTATTATGTCAAGGAACTAAAATGTTTATTGTTTAAAGTTTTTTTTTTTTGCAGGACAACAGATTATCAAGTCTGTGAGGTCAAGATGGATGACAGCAGCCATGCCTGTACTGGGTGCCACTGGGTGCGGTACAAAGGAATGATGGACAAATTGCCATCGGGGATAATCATTCCTCAGATTTCACCCTATATGGGATAATAACATCACTATATGAAAGTCATTCAAGTAAATGAAGTACCCAGACTTACCATTATCTGACTTGTACTAAATGCGTCACTGCTTGTACCATACTGTAATAAAATATGATTTTGTTTGCTTAATCTGTATTGTTATTACTCGAAAAAGTAAAGAATTAAAATGCGCCAAATTCATTTAAGAGTTGGACCTCATGTGTATAATATTATGCATATTTGCAAGTAGGTTAACTGCATTATGCTTGGCATTGTATTGCTCATATCAACAGTATACATGGGATTCCTCCTAATTCCGACCATATAAATGATACATCTAGAACACATGCAATAAAACATGTCTTTCTGATATCTGTCATGGTCATATGGAGCATGTCGCTGATTGACACAGCTCTCCCTTCCCATATGAAATTTTACCATGGTACATACCATGGTAAAGCATGGTACATCGCTAAGTACCATGGTATACCATGGTACTTAACTTAGTACCATGGTATACCATGGTACATAACTTACTGTATCATGGTACATTGCTCGATGCCATCGTGTACCATGGTACATGAGTATAATTTACCATGGTAAAGCATGGTACATCGCTAAGTACCATGGTGTACCATGGTACTTAGGCTTAATGTACCACAGTATGCCATATGGTATGTAGGAAATGTAAAATATTCAAAACAAATTGGATGCTGCCAGTTTCGCCACCATTTTGCGTATGTGTTACATCTAAGGGCATACACTTCACTTGGAAATAATCTGCATGGATTTACTTTACAAAATAGATAATGAAACCAAGAGTTTCTTGAATAAAACCATCTGAAGATCTAGATCAATATGTCAGAAAGTCGATATAAGTGCTGACAATATATCACACATGATGTACAATGTTTGTCAAAATTAAACTAGCCCAGCAAGAGTCACACCCAAAGTCAGTACCCTTCGCCACTACAAAGTCCTCTATTGTCCTGGGCCCCTTCTCTATCCCTTGTACCTTTCATAATGCACAATATCATGTTACATGGAACTTTTAGACTTTTAGATGTCTTTATAGTGGCTCTATAGGACACAAATATTCTATAGACTTTCTATAGAGCATGCAGTGTTCTATAGCGTTTCTATAGATGTCTTTATAGTGTCTCTATAGGACACACATATTCTATAGACTTTCTATAGATCATGCAGTGTTCTATAGATGTCTTTATAGTGTTTCTATAGGACAAATATTCTGTAGAATTGCTATATAACACTGTTCTATATCATTTTTAAGATACGTAAATGGCGTCTCTATAGAACATATTCAATAGAATCTGGTCGATATCGATTCAGACACACTGGTGAATGAAATCCTAAGTAGAGAGACTTCGTATTTTGGGCAGATGAACAAATTTAAAATGGAAGATATGTCCCCAGTGGGCACATGCACCGCGGTCGTAAACTCGTCGCTAAAATATGACATCGAGAACCCGTCAGATGTTCGTCCATAATCAGTTATCATCAGATCGACGCAACTTGGGTTGGTGCCTAATCATAATTTTTAGTGATTGGATTCAAATAGATGGCGCAGCTATGACAGTTCACTGATTATTAAAGACCTCTGGTCTTTGTCTGATAGGTGTCTATCACCCTATCACGGTATCGCGCGACTTCCTGATAACGTAAAATGCGAACACACAATAATTAAACGTATATTTCTTCAGTTCCATACACTACATATATTGTAACACCAAGTTTCAATTACCACCTTTGTGGCAACGTAGCTTTTTTATATGGGTGGTAATTACAGCAGGTCTAAAAGTATAACACTAGTAGGCCTATTCCCACGCATGTCCTGACACAATTAAGTGATTCAGCACCCCATGCACCCTCGAATCCCTCCATCCCAGTATAATTCCTTCTAAAACGGAGAGCAACGTTGCAACACCAGTGAGATTTGTAGTGTGCCACAGGCGCTCAGATCAGTTAACACGAAAACTACCTGTGCAGCGTGCCAAAGCGCGCGAAGTACGCAAACCAGAGCATCACCTTGGCGCAAGTGCCCCCAGGCAAGCCCGCTTCTCTAGGGGCACAACGGTAACAATGTTAAAATCCTTCGACGTTAGTAGGGAATCGACTGTAGCTTTTATTTCAATGTGTGCTCGAACAATCATAGTGTTTACGTATTCTATATACCTTGTTCTATCATCTGACATCAATAAAGTGTGTCGACACTAGGTTGTTTCGGTTATATTTTCGTGAAGAAATGTTGGAGTACACAACTGTTCCCGACCAGCCGTCCGCCATATTTGTTTTTGACGGATGCCGGTACCTGTGAGTGCGACTTGGTTCCTCCTCTCCGTTAGCATACGACTCTCCGCTAGAGGACCTTGTCAGTCGCTCACTTTGAACGTAAGGACAACAGCAGCGCCCTCTTTCACAGGTCATTGACTGTTACAAAGTTTGGGACCCAGGCTACAAATGGTTCAAATGGTGGCGGGATTCGCCAGGTGGCGCTGCATACGCATGGCGGTTGGTAGGGAAAAGTCGCATGATCCAACATTTGTTCGCGAAAATATGACTGCAACAATCTAGTGTTGACACACTTTCTTGATGTCAGAAGATAGAACAAGTCAAGGTATTTAGAATACGTAAACACTATGATTGTTCGAGCACACATTGAAATAAAAGCTACAGTCGATTCCCTACTAACGTCGAAGGATTTTAACATTGTTACCGTTGTGCCCCTAGAGAAGCGGGCTTGCCTGGGGGCACTTGCGCCAAAGCATCACCGTGATTGTGCTGCCACCTTGCGGAGATATTGCTTGCAGATCATACTGCGCATGCGCCAAGTTTAAAAATATTGCGGAAAGGCAAACCGCATCCAAAGTTACATGTACATATGAGCTCTAAATTCACGAATATTTGCTTACATATGTAACGGGTTCAGGCAAAAACAAAGACCAGGCAACTGTAGGTAGCAACGGTTGTGGCGTGTTTATTGAGGAGTAACTGTAAAGCAAGGATAAACCAATTTACAATTCAGGATATTATATTAACCATGTGGAGCCCTCAAATAATGACTCCCAATTTAACATGTGGCTCTCATATCACAGGTCTCAGAAAACCAGGTTACAGCAGCGAATTAGATAAAAAAAAACAATTATTACCAGCCTGTACTAGGCTCAGCTCATAATTAATAGCAAATATTGAAAACCCAACTGTCAAACGCTAGAAGTATAAATTTAACCACAAAACGTCTATGCCTCAGTTTTTAGCAATAAGTAATGGTAAATACATGCTGATACAAGGCTATGGTTAAATAATTGGGTTACTCAGCTTGGTAAAACTATTGCAATACAACAGCAAAACATGGGTTGGCTGCATTTAAACTTGGGTTACGCCCCACACGTGTTCAGAACGTCAATACCGGCGTTACTCTCAAACCCAGTTAATTCTTATTATAAAACTGTGACGCGAAACCAGTAAGCTACAACTTAATTAGGCTAACATGTCAGCGACATACCTGTAAAGCAAGGCCTTAAGACCCTCAGCGTAAATTCCGGAGGTGTTAGGGGAAATTATGAGATTTCCCCACCCCTTGCTTCGATCTTAGTGTCAGGAAAGATGGTAACGCCGGCGAGGCGGCGGCTTTTATACGCCAGTATATGGTAGATCTATGCAAATTATTACGCATGCGCAACAAACATTTCCGACAATTATTCTCCGTATGGTGGCGCTATAAACCAATAAACTACACACATCGGTCAGAGGAGGTTACAACCGCTGCAGCGCCCCCTATATTGTCAAAGATATATACGGCGCACAAACGTGTTTTGCGTCAGTGTGCAAGATGTCGGCAGGTGGAGCAGGTCGAAATGTGGCAGACAATTGTTTGAGGTAGTGCAGTGAAGAAGAATACGTTGAAGGGGAATTATGTATTTCTTGTTAAGTTGTGTGTTACAATTATCCTCCCAGTTATATTAGCAAGCCAATATTAGATGAATTTAGCGGTGTTTTGAGCTTAAATGTTGTAAACGTCCCTATCATCGCTCGCTTTGCTTCAGTCTTGCCTGGACTCCTGTGTAGTCTTGAGTCTGGAGACTGCCATCGGCACCACCTGGGCACTGTGGCTGTGCCAGCCGCCTGGCGACTGCCAGTGCCACTCCGTATTTATCGCTAGGCAATTCTGGTAGAAGACATGACATATTTTTCTGGGGAAAATGACAATTAGATTAAGCTTATTTTCTTCAGGTGATGGAAACTCCCGGAAAGAGTTCACTAAGCCAGGTGTCAATTTTGATTTGTGAAAACACCTTTGAAGAGTCTTGCTAGTCTGGTAGATATGACAAGATTAAAAAATGTTACTGTTAGATTGGTCAATAGTCATTATTGAATAATATCTATAGGTGTCACCTGAATGGGGAGTAAATTTTTCCTTCTAAGAAATATGATCAGAAAGTTTGATGAAGTTATTATTGAATACTACTGTCATTTACGTATGTTTTGGAACACCTGAAAAGTAATAATGAACCTGGGTATACCAAATCATACAGCGTAAAAATATATATAATTTTCCAGCTGTTCCAAAACCTTTATACATTTTTTTTGTAGGAGGGGGGGGGGGGGGTGGGTAAAGGGTAGGGGCTTGTATGGTCAGTCAGTCCAAGAGCTTCCGTAGCCGTAGCCATGTACCTCAGGATATGTGTAAGGGGCAGGGTGGGGTGAGGTCAGCCAGTCAACTGTTCCACAGTATTTGGCTTCCTTGCTTCCTGTCAAAAACGTAGCCTCTCTGTCACCGCAGGCGCTTGGCCAGCTGAGAGGAACGGCCCTCCTCTGACAATGGGGGTGGGGTAGGCAGCAGTTGGAATGGGGATTACTGTCAGTCAACCAGCTCTGATGGACAGAAGAGAAGTGGAAAAATGTGTGTCACATAGCTAGGTAGGGGTGGAGGGAGATGCAGACAGAGCAGTCCGGTAGTCCAGACATAAACATGTATACAAGTTGGGGGGGGGGGGGGGGGGGGGAGAGGGATAGCACAGACATCTACCAGACAGACATACATATTATGAACGTGCGGGTACCACTGCAAGTTTTGCTGACATTTGATATGCCTCACAACGAACACAACTCCTTTACAATATTACCCATTTTAGATATATTTAAGGTATATTTCCAGAAAATTAGGGTGTACTAAAACATTGATAACAAAAAATTACCCACCATCTTTGGTGTGCTAAAACATACAGCCATTAAAAATAATATTTTTTTCTAAAATTGGAGGTGTTTAAAACCATAGGTACATTTTGGATGTTCCAAAACATATCTAAATTATGGTAATCATTTATCCAAAATGTTACATAAAGCATCCTCATATAGTGATGAATAGTAATTGGAATTTGTAAAGCATAGCTATTTTCATTCACATGTATTTTAGCAAAATTTACACCAATTTGCCTTGGCACTAATATTATTTACTATCTTCTCCATTTTTTTCTTCACATTATCAGGCTGCCAACAGATTATTGCAAAGAAGTAGAAGACTTTTGACATCACCCATTTCTGCTAAAAAGCCTGTGTAAGATATGTATATATATGAGAATCTTGATACAAATGTTTCTTCTCATTATGGACAAACATGAATCAAATGAGATGCTATATTTTATATGGCATATTTTATATATTTTTTATTTTTTAGGAAAAAAACATATAAGGTTTATCTGTATTTATATTCTTCTAAACTATAATACCTGTACCATACATCTGTATGGTAATCATTAATGATGTTGTTTATTAAAAAACACATTTAGAAAGAAGAATGCTCGGAAGGGAAGTTATTTAAGGGCCAGTAGAACTGGTTTATTGACACCAGAGTAATTTTTTGAAAATTTTGTTTTACCTGCCATACCTCTCTTTAGTTGTTAAAATATTCTGCTACAATGTCCACGGATAAATTATGAATGAAGCCCCAGTCATGCCTTTGCTCTAACCACTCACCTTTTCCTATTTATTACAAGAAAATTAAGAAATATGGTGAGAAGTGCACATCCTAAGAACCACAGCAATATCTCTTAAAACTAAGTTAATTGTCTCCCCAATCGTCCGAAGTAGAACCAACGAGAATAATTTAACGTTACTACACCCATATTACTGACTGACAGATGATTTTCTGTAAACATGTGTCCTCGGCTAGTCGCCATTTTTGACCGAAGGCGATAATAGAAGCATTTAAGCAAAGCTTAATTTTAGACTGGATTAACCCACGCCATATTTTGTCGGATTACGTTTATGCTTGACAAGCATGTTCTACAACGTCATACCTACCAGTTATGGAGCTTCATCAGAGTGATCACATCACATTACCTGGGATTTTCCAATATATTGTTAGCCTGTCCAATAAACGCTAGATGGCGCTGCGAAATGACGTCGCGCGGTTCGCAAATGTGTGATTTAGGGGGTGCTTCTGTTTCCGCGATCGGCACACCTACAGTTCTACATATAGAAATCAACGTTTAGAACCGAATTCGGATCAAAACTACCCCGAAATATATATTTACGCCAGATTCATGTCGCAACCCTCCCGAAATAAACCGATTGAACCGAATTCGGATTAAAACTACCCCGAGATACATATTTACGCCTGATTCATGTCGCAATCCATCTAGAAATTAACGTTTAGAACCGAATTCGGATCAAAAAAACTTCGAAATATATATTTACGCCAGATTCATGTCGCAACCTTCCCGAAATAAACCGTTTGAACCGAATTCGGATCAAAGCTACCCCGAAATATATATTTACGCCAGATTCTTGTCGCAACCCTCCCGAAATAAACCGTTTGAACCGAATTCGGATCAAAACTACCCCGAAATACATATTTACGCCTGATTCATGTCGCAATCCATATAGAAATTAACGTTTAGAACCGAATTCGGATCAAAAAAACTTCGAAATATATATTTACGCCAGATTCATGTCGCAACCTTCCCGAAATAAACCGTTTGAACCGAATTCGGATCAAAGCTACCCCGAAATATATATTTACGCCAGATTCTTGTCGCAACCCTCCCGAAATAAACCGTTTGAACCGAATTCGGATCAAAACTACCCCGAAATACATATTTACGCCTGATTCATGTCGCAATCCATATAGAAATTAACGTTTAGAACCGAATTCGGATCAAAAAAACCTCGAAATATATATTTACGCCAGATTCATGTCGCAACCCTCCCGAAATAAACCGTTTGAACCGAATTCGGATCAAAGCTACCCCGAAATATATGTTCACGCCAGATTCATGTCGCAACTCTCCCGAAATAAACCGTTTGAACCGAATTCGGATCAAAACTACCCCGAAAAATATATTAACGCCAGATTGATGTCGTAACCCGCCCGAAATAAACCGTTTGAACCGAAGTCGGATCAAAACTACCCCGAAATACATATTTACGCCTGATTTATGTCGCAATCCATATAGAAATTAACGTTTAGAACCGAATTCGGATCAAAACTACTCCGAAATATATATTTACGCCAGCTTCATGTCGCAACCCTCCCGAAATAAACCGTTTGAACCGAATTTGGATCAAAACTACCCCGAAATATATATTTACGCCAGATTCATGTCGTAACCGTCCCGAAATACATATTTACGCCAGATTCATGTCGCAATCCATATAGAAATTAACGTTTAGAACCGAATTCGGATCAAAACTACCCCGAAATATATATTTACGCCAGATTCTTGTCGCAACCCTCCCGAAATATACCGTTTGGACCGAATTCGGATCAAAACTACCCGGAAATACATATTTACGCCTGATTCATGTCGCAACCCTCTCGAAATAAACCGTTTGAACCGAATTCGGATCAAAACTACCCCGAAAAATATATTTACGCCAGATTCATGTCGCAACCCTCCCAAAAGAAACCGTTTGAATCGAAGTCGGATCAAAACTACCCGGAAATACATATTTACGCCTGATTCATGTCGCAATCCATATAGAAATTTACGTTTAGAACCGAATTCGGATCAAAACTACCCCGAAATATATATTCACGCGAGATTCATCTCGCAACCCTCCCGATATCAACGTTTTGAACCGAATTCGGATCAAAACTACCCCGAAATACATATTTACGCCAGATTCATATCGCAACCCTCCCGAAATAAACCGATTGAACCGAATTCGGATTAAAACTACCCCGAGATACATATTTACGCCAGCTTCAGTCGCAACCCTCCCGAAATAAACCGTTTGAACCGAATTTGGATCAAAACTACCCCGAAATATATATTTACGCCAGATTCATGTCGTAACCGTCCCGAAATACATATTGACGCCAGATTCATGTCGCAACCCATATAGAAATCATCGTTTTGAACCGAATTCGGATCAAAACTACCCCGAAATATATATTTACGCCCGATTCATGTCGCAACCCTCCCGAAATAAACCGTTTGAACCGAATTCGGATCAAAACTACCCCGAAACATATATTTACGCCTGATTCATGTCGCAATCCATATAGAAATCAACGTTTTGAACAGAATTCGGATCAAAACTACCCCGAAATACATATTTACGCCATATTCATGTCGCAACCCATATAGAAATCAAAGTTTAGAACTGAATTCGGATCAAAACTACCCCGAAATATATATTTACGCCAGATTTATGTCGCAACCCTCCCGAAATAAACCGTTTGAACCGAATTCGGATCAAAACTACCCCGAAATATATATATTTACGCCAGATTCATGTCGCAACCGTGCGGAAATAAACCGTTTGAACTGAATTCGGATCAAAACTACCCCGAAATATATATTTACGCCTGATTCATGTCGCACTCCATATAGAAATTAACGTTTTGAACCGAATTCGGATAAAAACTACGCCGAAATATATATTTACGCCAGATTAATGTCGCAACCCTCCCGGAATAAACCGTTTGAACCGAATTTTAATCAAAACTACCCCGAAATACATATTTACGCCTGATTCATGTCGCAATCCATATAGAAATTAACGTTTTGAACCGAATTCCGATAAAAACTACCCCGAAATATATATTTACGCCAGATTCATGTCGCAATCCATATAGACATTAACGTTTAGAACCGAATTCGGATCCAAACCATCTCGAAATATATATTTACGCCAGATTCATGTCGCAATCCATATAGAAATTAACGTTTAGAACCCAATTCGGATCCAAAAAACCTCGAAATATATATTTACGCCAGATTCATGTCGCAACCTTCCCGAAATAAACCGTTTGAACCGAATTCTGATCAAAGCTACCTCGAAACATATATTTACGCCAGATTCTTGTCGCAACCCTCCCGAAATAAACCGTTTGAACCGAATTCGGATCAAAACTACCCCGAAATACATATTTACGCCTGATTCATGTCGCAATCCATATAGAAATTAACGTTTAGAACCGAATTCGGATCAAAAAAACCTCGAAATATATATTTACGCCATATTCATGTCGCAACCCTCCCGAAATAAACCGTTTGAACCGAATTCGGATCAAAACTACCCCAAAATATATATTCACGCCGGATTCTTGTCGCAACCCTCCCGAAATAAACCGTTTGAACCGAATTCGGATCAAAACTACCCCGAAATACATATTTACGCCATATTTACGCAAGATTCATGTCGCAACCCTCCCGAAATGAACCGTTTGAACCGAATTCGGACCAAAACTACCCCGAAATACATATTTACGCCAGATTCATGTCGCAATCCATATAGAAATCAACGTTTAGAACCGAATTCGGATCAAAAAAACCTCGAAATATGTATTTACGCCAGATTCATGTCGCAACCTTCCCGAAATAAACCGTTTGAACCGAATTCGGATCAAAGCTACCTCGAAACATATATTTACGCCAGATTCTTGTCGCAACCCTCCCGAAATAAACCGTTTGAACCGAATTCGGATCAAAACTACCCCGAACTACATATTTACGCCAGATTCATGCCGCAACGCTCCCGAAATAAGCCGACTGAACTGAATTCGGATCAAAACTACAACGAAATACATATTTACGCCATATTTACGCAAGATTCATGTCGCAACCCTCCCGAAATAAACCGATTGAACCGAATTCGGATCAAAACTACCCCAAAATACATATTTACGCCAGATTCATGTCGCAACCCATATATAAATGAACGTTTTGAACCGAATTCGGATCAAATCTACCCCGAAATCAATATTTACTCCAGATTCATGTCGCAACCCTCCCGAAATAAACCGATTGAACCGAATTCGGATTAAAACTACCCCGAGATACATATTTACGCCTGATTCATGTCGCAATCCATCTAGAAATTAACGTTTAGAACCGAATTCGGATCAAAAAAACTTCGAAATATATATTTACGCCAGATTCATGTCGCAACCTTCCCGAAATAAACCGTTTGAACCGAATTCGGATCAAAGCTACCCCGAAATATATATTTACGCCAGATTCTTGTCGCAACCCTCCCGAAATAAACCGTTTGAACCGAATTCGGATCAAAACTACCCCGAAATACATATTTACGCCTGATTCATGTCGCAATCCATATAGAAATTAACGTTTAGAACCGAATTCGGATCAAAAAAACCTCGAAATATATATTTACGCCAGATTCATGTCGCAACCCTCCCGAAATAAACCGTTTGAACCGAATTCGGATCAAAGCTACCCCGAAATATATGTTCACGCCAGATTCATGTCGCAACTCTCCCGAAATAAACCGTTTGAACCGAATTCGGATCAAAACTACCCCAAATAAATATTTACTCCAGATTCATGTCGCAACCCATATAGAAATCAACGTTTAGAACCGAATTCGGATCAAAACTACCCCGAAATATATATTTACGCCAGATTCATGTCGCAACCCTCCCGAAATAAACCGATTGAACCGAATTCGGATTAAAACTACCCCGAGATACATATTTACGCCTGATTCATGTCGCAATCCATCTAGAAATTAACGTTTAGAACCGAATTCGGATCAAAAAAACTTCGAAATATATATTTACGCCAGATTCATGTCGCAACCTTCCCGAAATAAACCGTTTGAACCGAATTCGGATCAAAGCTACCCCGAAATATATATTTACGCCAGATTCTTGTCGCAACCCTCCCGAAATAAACCGTTTGAACCGAATTCGGATCAAAACTACCGCGAACTACATATTTACGCCAGATTCATGCCGCAACGCTCCCGGAATAAGCCGACTGAACTGAATTCGGATTAAAACTACCCCGAGATACATATTTACGCCAGCTTCAGTCGCAACCCTCCCGAAATAAACCGTTTGAACCGAATTTGGATCAAAACTACCCCGAAATATATATTTACGCCAGATTCATGTCGTAACCGTCCCGAAATACATATTGACGCCAGATTCATGTCGCAACCCATATAGAAATCATCGTTTTGAACCGAATTCGGATCAAAACTACCCCGAAATATATATTTACGCCCGATTCATGTCGCAACCCTCCCGAAATAAACCGTTTGAACCGAATTCGGATCAAAACTACCCCGAAACATATATTTACGCCTGATTCATGTCGCAATCCATATAGAAATCAACGTTTTGAACAGAATTCGGATCAAAACTACCCCGAAATACATATTTACGCCATATTCATGTCGCAACCCATATAGAAATCAAAGTTTAGAACTGAATTCGGATCAAAACTACCCCGAAATATATATTTACGCCAGATTTATGTCGCAACCCTCCCGAAATAAACCGTTTGAACCGAATTCGGATCAAAACTACCCCGAAATATATATATTTACGCCAGATTCATGTCGCAACCGTGCGGAAATAAACCGTTTGAACTGAATTCGGATCAAAACTACCCCGAAATATATATTTACGCCTGATTCATGTCGCACTCCATATAGAAATTAACGTTTTGAACCGAATTCGGATAAAAACTACGCCGAAATATATATTTACGCCAGATTAATGTCGCAACCCTCCCGGAATAAACCGTTTGAACCGAATTTTAATCAAAACTACCCCGAAATACATATTTACGCCTGATTCATGTCGCAATCCATATAGAAATTAACGTTTTGAACCGAATTCCGATAAAAACTACCCCGAAATATATATTTACGCCAGATTCATGTCGCAATCCATATAGACATTAACGTTTAGAACCGAATTCGGATCCAAACCATCTCGAAATATATATTTACGCCAGATTCATGTCGCAATCCATATAGAAATTAACGTTTAGAACCCAATTCGGATCCAAAAAACCTCGAAATATATATTTACGCCAGATTCATGTCGCAACCTTCCCGAAATAAACCGTTTGAACCGAATTCTGATCAAAGCTACCTCGAAACATATATTTACGCCAGATTCTTGTCGCAACCCTCCCGAAATAAACCGTTTGAACCGAATTCGGATCAAAACTACCCCGAAATACATATTTACGCCTGATTCATGTCGCAATCCATATAGAAATTAACGTTTAGAACCGAATTCGGATCAAAAAAACCTCGAAATATATATTTACGCCATATTCATGTCGCAACCCTCCCGAAATAAACCGTTTGAACCGAATTCGGATCAAAACTACCCCAAAATATATATTCACGCCGGATTCTTGTCGCAACCCTCCCGAAATAAACCGTTTGAACCGAATTCGGATCAAAACTACCCCGAAATACATATTTACGCCATATTTACGCAAGATTCATGTCGCAACCCTCCCGAAATGAACCGTTTGAACCGAATTCGGACCAAAACTACCCCGAAATACATATTTACGCCAGATTCATGTCGCAATCCATATAGAAATCAACGTTTAGAACCGAATTCGGATCAAAAAAACCTCGAAATATGTATTTACGCCAGATTCATGTCGCAACCTTCCCGAAATAAACCGTTTGAACCGAATTCGGATCAAAGCTACCTCGAAACATATATTTACGCCAGATTCTTGTCGCAACCCTCCCGAAATAAACCGTTTGAACCGAATTCGGATCAAAACTACCCCGAACTACATATTTACGCCAGATTCATGCCGCAACGCTCCCGAAATAAGCCGACTGAACTGAATTCGGATCAAAACTACAACGAAATACATATTTACGCCATATTTACGCAAGATTCATGTCGCAACCCTCCCGAAATAAACCGATTGAACCGAATTCGGATCAAAACTACCCCAAAATACATATTTACGCCAGATTCATGTCGCAACCCATATATAAATGAACGTTTTGAACCGAATTCGGATCAAATCTACCCCGAAATCAATATTTACTCCAGATTCATGTCGCAACCCTCCCGAAATAAACCGATTGAACCGAATTCGGATTAAAACTACCCCGAGATACATATTTACGCCTGATTCATGTCGCAATCCATCTAGAAATTAACGTTTAGAACCGAATTCGGATCAAAAAAACTTCGAAATATATATTTACGCCAGATTCATGTCGCAACCTTCCCGAAATAAACCGTTTGAACCGAATTCGGATCAAAGCTACCCCGAAATATATATTTACGCCAGATTCTTGTCGCAACCCTCCCGAAATAAACCGTTTGAACCGAATTCGGATCAAAACTACCCCGAAATACATATTTACGCCTGATTCATGTCGCAATCCATATAGAAATTAACGTTTAGAACCGAATTCGGATCAAAAAAACCTCGAAATATATATTTACGCCAGATTCATGTCGCAACCCTCCCGAAATAAACCGTTTGAACCGAATTCGGATCAAAGCTACCCCGAAATATATGTTCACGCCAGATTCATGTCGCAACTCTCCCGAAATAAACCGTTTGAACCGAATTCGGATCAAAACTACCCCAAATAAATATTTACTCCAGATTCATGTCGCAACCCATATAGAAATCAACGTTTAGAACCGAATTCGGATCAAAACTACCCCGAAATATATATTTACGCCAGATTCATGTCGCAACCCTCCCGAAATAAACCGATTGAACCGAATTCGGATTAAAACTACCCCGAGATACATATTTACGCCTGATTCATGTCGCAATCCATCTAGAAATTAACGTTTAGAACCGAATTCGGATCAAAAAAACTTCGAAATATATATTTACGCCAGATTCATGTCGCAACCTTCCCGAAATAAACCGTTTGAACCGAATTCGGATCAAAGCTACCCCGAAATATATATTTACGCCAGATTCTTGTCGCAACCCTCCCGAAATAAACCGTTTGAACCGAATTCGGATCAAAACTACCCCGAAATACATATTTACGCCTGATTCATGTCGCAATCCATATAGAAATTAACGTTTAGAACCGAATTCGGATCAAAAAAACCTCGAAATATATATTTACGCCAGATTCATGTCGCAACCCTCCCGAAATAAACCGTTTGAACCGAATTCGGATCAAAGCTACCCCGAAATATATGTTCACGCCAGATTCATGTCGCAACTCTCCCGAAATAAACCGTTTGAACCGAATTCGGATCAAAACTACCCCGAAAAATATATTAACGCCAGATTGATGTCGTAACCCGCCCGAAATAAACCGTTTGAACCGAAGTCGGATCAAAACTACCCCGAAATACATATTTACGCCTGATTTATGTCGCAATCCATATAGAAATTAACGTTTAGAACCGAATTCGGATCAAAACTACTCCGAAATATATATTTACGCCAGCTTCATGTCGCAACCCTCCCGAAATAAACCGTTTGAACCGAATTTGGATCAAAACTACCCCGAAATATATATTTACGCCAGATTCATGTCGTAACCGTCCCGAAATACATATTTACGCCAGATTCATGTCGCAATCCATATAGAAATTAACGTTTAGAACCGAATTCGGATCAAAACTACCCCGAAATATATATTTACGCCAGATTCTTGTCGCAACCCTCCCGAAATATACCGTTTGGACCGAATTCGGATCAAAACTACCCGGAAATACATATTTACGCCTGATTCATGTCGCAACCCTCTCGAAATAAACCGTTTGAACCGAATTCGGATCAAAACTACCCCGAAAAATATATTTACGCCAGATTCATGTCGCAACCCTCCCAAAAGAAACCGTTTGAATCGAAGTCGGATCAAAACTACCCGGAAATACATATTTACGCCTGATTCATGTCGCAATCCATATAGAAATTTACGTTTAGAACCGAATTCGGATCAAAACTACCCCGAAATATATATTCACGCGAGATTCATCTCGCAACCCTCCCGATATAAACGTTTTGAACCGAATTCGGATCAAAACTACCCCGAAATACATATTTACGCCAGATTCATATCGCAACCCTCCCGAAATAAACCGATTGAACCGAATTCGGATTAAAACTACCCCGAGATACATATTTACGCCAGCTTCAGTCGCAACCCTCCCGAAATAAACCGTTTGAACCGAATTTGGATCAAAACTACCCCGAAATATATATTTACGCCAGATTCATGTCGTAACCGTCCCGAAATACATATTGACGCCAGATTCATGTCGCAACCCATATAGAAATCATCGTTTTGAACCGAATTCGGATCAAAACTACCCCGAAATATATATTTACGCCCGATTCATGTCGCAACCCTCCCGAAATAAACCGTTTGAACCGAATTCGGATCAAAACTACCCCGAAACATATATTTACGCCTGATTCATGTCGCAATCCATATAGAAATCAACGTTTTGAACAGAATTCGGATCAAAACTACCCCGAAATACATATTTACGCCATATTCATGTCGCAACCCATATAGAAATCAAAGTTTAGAACTGAATTCGGATCAAAACTACCCCGAAATATATATTTACGCCAGATTTATGTCGCAACCCTCCCGAAATAAACCGTTTGAACCGAATTCGGATCAAAACTACCCCGAAATATATATATTTACGCCAGATTCATGTCGCAACCGTGCGGAAATAAACCGTTTGAACTGAATTCGGATCAAAACTACCCCGAAATATATATTTACGCCTGATTCATGTCGCACTCCATATAGAAATTAACGTTTTGAACCGAATTCGGATAAAAACTACCCCGAAATATATATTTACGCCAGATTAATGTCGCAACCCTCCCGGAATAAACCGTTTGAACCGAATTTTAATCAAAACTACCCCGAAATACATATTTACGCCTGATTCATGTCGCAATCCATATAGAAATTAACGTTTTGAACCGAATTCCGATAAAAACTACCCCGAAATATATATTTACGCCAGATTCATGTCGCAATCCATATAGACATTAACGTTTAGAACCGAATTCGGATCCAAACCATCTCGAAATATATATTTACGCCAGATTCATGTCGCAATCCATATAGAAATTAACGTTTAGAACCCAATTCGGATCCAAAAAACCTCGAAATATATATTTACGCCAGATTCATGTCGCAACCTTCCCGAAATAAACCGTTTGAACCGAATTCTGATCAAAGCTACCTCGAAACATATATTTACGCCAGATTCTTGTCGCAACCCTCCCGAAATAAACCGTTTGAACCGAATTCGGATCAAAACTACCCCGAAATACATATTTACGCCTGATTCATGTCGCAATCCATATAGAAATTAACGTTTAGAACCGAATTCGGATCAAAAAAACCTCGAAATATATATTTACGCCATATTCATGTCGCAACCCTCCCGAAATAAACCGTTTGAACCGAATTCGGATCAAAACTACCCCAAAATATATATTCACGCCGGATTCTTGTCGCAACCCTCCCGAAATAAACCGTTTGAACCGAATTCGGATCAAAACTACCCCGAAATACATATTTACGCCATATTTACGCAAGATTCATGTCGCAACCCTCCCGAAATGAACCGTTTGAACCGAATTCGGACCAAAACTACCCCGAAATACATATTTACGCCAGATTCATGTCGCAATCCATATAGAAATCAACGTTTAGAACCGAATTCGGATCAAAAAAACCTCGAAATATGTATTTACGCCAGATTCATGTCGCAACCTTCCCGAAATAAACCGTTTGAACCGAATTCGGATCAAAGCTACCTCGAAACATATATTTACGCCAGATTCTTGTCGCAACCCTCCCGAAATAAACCGTTTGAACCGAATTCGGATCAAAACTACCCCGAACTACATATTTACGCCAGATTCATGCCGCAACGCTCCCGAAATAAGCCGACTGAACTGAATTCGGATCAAAACTACAACGAAATACATATTTACGCCATATTTACGCAAGATTCATGTCGCAACCCTCCCGAAATAAACCGATTGAACCGAATTCGGATCAAAACTACCCCAAAATACATATTTACGCCAGATTCATGTCGCAACCCATATATAAATGAACGTTTTGAACCGAATTCGGATCAAATCTACCCCGAAATCAATATTTACTCCAGATTCATGTCGCAACCCTCCCGAAATAAACCGATTGAACCGAATTCGGATTAAAACTACCCCGAGATACATATTTACGCCTGATTCATGTCGCATTCCATCTAGAAATTAACGTTTAGAACCGAATTCGGATCAAAAAAACTTCGAAATATATATTTACGCCAGATTCATGTCGCAACCTTCCCGAAATAAACCGTTTGAACCGAATTCGGATCAAAGCTACCCCGAAATATATATTTACGCCAGATTCTTGTCGCAACCCTCCCGAAATAAACCGTTTGAACCGAATTCGGATCAAAACTACCCCGAAATACATATTTACGCCTGATTCATGTCGCAATCCATATAGAAATTAACGTTTAGAACCGAATTCGGATCAAAAAAACCTCGAAATATATATTTACGCCAGATTCATGTCGCAACCCTCCCGAAATAAACCGTTTGAACCGAATTCGGATCAAAGCTACCCCGAAATATATGTTCACGCCAGATTCATGTCGCAACTCTCCCGAAATAAACCGTTTGAACCGAATTCGGATCAAAACTACCCCAAATACATATTTACGCCAGATTCATGTCGCAACCCATATATAAATCAACGTTTAGAACCGAATTCGGATCAAAACTACCCCGAAATATATATTTACGCCAGATTCATGTCGCAACCCTCCCGAAATAAACCGATTGAACCGAATTCGGATTAAAACTACCCCGAGATACATATTTACGCCTGATTCATGTCGCAATCCATCTAGAAATTAACGTTTAGAACCGAATTCGGATCAAAACTACTCCGAAATATATATTTACGCCAGCTTCATGTCGCAACCCTCCCGAAATAAACCGTTTGAACCGAATTTGGATCAAAACTACCCCGAAATATATATTTACGCCAGATTCATGTCGTAACCGTCCCGAAATACATATTTACGCCAGATTCATGTCGCAATCCATATAGAAATTAACGTTTAGAACCGAATTCGGATCAAAACTACCCCGAAATATATATTTACGCCAGATTCTTGTCGCAACCCTCCCGAAATATACCGTTTGGACCGAATTCGGATCAAAACTACCCGGAAATACATATTTACGCCTGATTCATGTCGCAACCCTCTCGAAATAAACCGTTTGAACCGAATTCGGATCAAAACTACCCCGAAAAATATATTTACGCCAGATTCATGTCGCAACCCTCCCAAAAGAAACCGTTTGAATCGAAGTCGGATCAAAACTACCCGGAAATACATATTTACGCCTGATTCATGTCGCAATCCATATAGAAATTTACGTTTAGAACCGAATTCGGATCAAAACTACCCCGAAATATATATTCACGCGAGATTCATCTCGCAACCCTCCCGATATAAACGTTTTGAACCGAATTCGGATCAAAACTACCCCGAAATACATATTTACGCCAGATTCATGTCGCAACCCTCCCGAAATAAACCGATTGAACCGAATTCGGATTAAAACTACCCCGAGATACATATTTACGCCAGCTTCAGTCGCAACCCTCCCGAAATAAACCGTTTGAACCGAATTTGGATCAAAACTACCCCGAAATATATATTTACGCCAGATTCATGTCGTAACCGTCCCGAAATACATATTTACGCCAGATTCATGTCGCAACCCATATAGAAATCATCGTTTTGAACCGAATTCGGATCAAAACTACCCCGAAATATATATTTACGCCCGATTCATGTCGCAACCCTCCCGAAATAAACCGTTTGAACCGAATTCGGATCAAAACTACCCCGAAACATATATTTACGCCTGATTCATGTCGAAATCCATATAGAAATCAACGTTTTGAACAGAATTCGGATCAAAACTATCCCGAAATACATATTTACGCCATATTCATGTCGCAACCCATATAGAAATCAACGTTTAGAACCGAATTCGGATCAAAACTACCCCGAAATATATATTTACGCCAGATTTATGTCGCAACCCGCCCGAAATAAACCGTTTGAACCGAATTCGGAGCAAAACTACCCCGAAATATATATATTTACGCCAGATTCATGTCGCAACCGTGCGGAAATAAACCGTTTGAACTGAATTCGGATCAGAACTACCCCGAAATATATATTTACGCCTGATTCATGTCGCAATCCATCTAGAAATTAACGTTTAGAACCGAATTCGGATCAAAAAAACCTCGAAATATATATTTACGCCAGATTCATGTCGCAACCTTCCCGAAATAAACCGTTTGAACCGAATTCGGATCAAAGCTACCCCGAAACATATATTTACGCCAGATTCTTGTCGCAACCCTCCCGAAATAAACCGTTTGAACCGAATTCGGATCAAAACTACCCCGAAATACATATTTACGCCTGGTTCATGTGGCAATCCATATAGAAATTAACGTTTAGAACCGAATTCGGATCAAAAAAACCTCGAAATATATATTTACGCCAGATTCATGTCGCAACCCTCCCGAAATAAACCGATTGAACCGAATTCGGATCAAAACTACCCCGAAATATATATTTACGCCAGATTCATGTCGCAACCCTCCCGAAATAAACCGATTGAACCGAATTCGGATCAAAACAACCCCAAAATATATATTCACGCCAGATTCTTGTCGCAACCCTCCCGAAATAAACCGTTTGAACCGAATTCGGATCAAAACTACCGCGAACTACATATTTACGCCAGATTCATGCCGCAACGCTCCCGAAATAAGCCGACAGAACTGAATTCGGATCAAAACTACAACGAAATACATATTTACGCCATATTTACGCAAGATTCATGTCGCAACCCTCCCGAAATAAGCCGATTGAACTGAATTCGGATCAAAACTACCCCGAAATGCATATTTACGCCAGATTCATGTCGCAACCCATATAGAAATCAACGTTTAGAACCGAATTCGGATCAAAACTACCCCGAAATATATATATTTACGCCAGATTCATGTCGCAACCCTCCCAAAATAAACCGTTTGAACCGAATTCGGATCAAAACTACCCGGAAATACATATTTACGCCTGATTCATGTCGCAATCCATATAGAAATCAACGTTTTGAACCGAATTCGGATCAAAACTACCCCGAAATACATATTTACGCCATATTCATGTCGCAACCCATATAGAAATCAACGTTTAGAACCGAATTCGGATCAAAACTACCCCGAAATATATATTTACGCCAGATTAATGTCGCAACCCTCCCGGAATAAACCGTTTGAACCGAATTTTAATCAAAACTACCCCGAAATACATATTTACGCCTGATTCATGTCGCAATCCATATAGAAATTAACGTTTTGAACCGAATTCCGATAAAAACTACCCCGAAATATATATTTACGCCAGATTCATGTCGCAATCCATATAGACATTAACGTTTAGAACCGAATTCGGATCCAAACCATCTCGAAATATATATTCATGCCAGATTCATGTCGCAATCCATATAGAAATTAACGTTTAGAACCGAATTCGGATCCAAAAAACCTCGAAATATATATTTACGCCAGATTCATGTCGCAACCTTCCCGAAATAAACCGTTTGAACCGAATTCGGATCAAAGCTACCTCGAAACATATATTTACGCCAGATTCTTGTCGCAACCCTCCCGAAATAAACCGTTTGAACCGAATTCGGATCAAAACTACCCCGAAATACATATTTACGCCATATTTACGCAAGATTCATGTCGCAACCCTCCCGAAATGAACCGTTTGAACCGAATTCGGACCAAAACTACCCCGAAATACATATTTACGCCAGATTCATGTCGCAACCCATATATAAATCAACGTTTAGAACCGAATTCGGATCAAAAAAACCTCGAAATATATATTTACGCCAGATTCATGTCGCAACCTTCCCGAAATAAACCGTTTGAACCCAATTCGGATCAAAGCTACCTCGAAACATATATTTACGCCATATTCTTGTCGCAACCCTCCCGAAATAAACCGTTTGAACCGAATTCGGATCAAAACTACCCCGAAATACATATTTACGCCTGATTCATGTCGCAATCCATATAGAAATTAACGTTTAGAACCGAATTCGGATCAAAAAAACCTCGAAATATATATTTACGCCAGATTCATGTCGCAACCCTCCCGAAATAAACCGTTTGAACCGAATTCGGATCAAAACTACCCCAAAATATATATTCACGCCAGATTCTTGTCGCAACCCTCCCGAAATAAACCGTTTGAACCGAATTCGGATCAAAACTACCGCGAACTACATATTTACGCCAGATTCATGCCGCAACGCTCCCGAAATAAGCCGACTGAACTGAATTCGGATCAAAACTACAACGAAATACATATTTACGCCATATTTACGCAAGATTCATGTCGCAACCCTCCCGAAATAAACCGATTGAACCGAATTCGGATCAAAACTACCTCAAAATACATATTTACGCCAGATTCATGTCGCAACCCATATATAAATGAACGTTCTGAACCGAATTCGGATCAAATCTACCCCGAAATCAATATTTACTCCAGATTCATGTCGCAACCCTCCCGAAATAAACCGATTGAACCGAATTCGGATTAAAACTACCCCGAGATACATATTTACGCCAGATTCATGTCGCAACCTTCCCGAAATAAACCGTTTGAACCGAATTCGGATCAAAGCTACCCCGAAATATATCTTTACGCCAGATTCTTGTCGCAACCCTCCCGAAATAAACCGTTTGAACCGAATTCGGATCAAAACTACCCCGAAATACATATTTACGCCTGATTCATGTCGCAATCCATATAGAAATTAACGTTTAGAACCGAATTCGGATCAAAAAAACCTCGAAATATATATTTACGCCAGATTCATGTCGCAACCCTCCCGAAATAAACCGTTTGAACCGAATTCGGATCAAAGCTACCCCGAAATATATGTTCACGCCAGATTCATGTCGCAACTCTCCCGAAATAACCCGTTTGAACCGAATTCGGATCAAAACTACCCCAAAATACATATTTACGCCAGATTCATGTCGCAACCCATATATAAATCAACGTTTTGAACCGAATTCGGATCAATACTACCCCGAAATAAATATTTACTCCAGATTCATGTCGCAACCCATATAGAAATCAATGTTTAGAACCGAATTCGGATCAAAACTACCCCGAAATATATATTTACGCCAGATTCATGTCGCAACCCTCCCGAAATAAACCGATTGAACCGAATTCGGATTAAAACTACCCCGAGATACATATTTACGCCTGATTCATGTCGCAATCCATATAGAAATTAACGTTTAGAACCGAATTCGGATCAAAACTACTCCGAAATATATATTTACGCCAGCTTCATGTCGCAACCCTCCCGAAATAAACCGTTTGAACCGAATTTGGATCAAAACTACCCCGAAATATATATTTACGCCAGACTCATGTCGTAACCGTCCCGAAATACATATTTACGCCAGATTCATGTCGCAATCCATATAGAAATTAACGTTTAGAACCGAATTCGGATCAAAACTACCCCGAAATATATATTTACGCCAGATTCTTGTCGCAACCCTCCCGAAATATACCGTTTGGACCGAATTCGGATCAAAACTACCCGGAAATACATATTTACGCCTGATTCATGTCGCAACCCTCTCGAAATAAACCGTTTGAACCGAATTCGGATCAAAACTACCCCGAAAAATATATTTACGCCAGATTCATGTCGCAACCCTCCCAAAAGAAACCGTTTGAATCGAAGTCGGATCAAAACTACCCGGAAATACATATTTACGCCTGATTCATGTCGCAATCCATATAGAAATTTACGTTTAGAACCGAATTCGGATCAAAACTACCCCGAAATATATATTCACGCGAGATTGATCTCGCAACCCTCCCGATATAAACGTTTTGAACCGAATTCGGATCAAAACTACCCCGAAATACATATTTACGCCAGATTCATGTCGCAACCCTCCCGAAATAAACCGATTGAACCGAATTCGGATTAAAACTACCCCGAGATACATATTTACGCCAGCTTCAGTCGCAACCCTCCCGAAATAAACCGTTTGAACCGAATTTGGATCAAAACTACCCCGAAATATATATTTACGCCCGATTCATGTCGTAACCGTCCCGAAATACATATTGACGCCAGATTCATGTCGCAACCCATATAGAAATCATCGTTTTGAACCGAATTCGGATCAAAACTACCCCGAAATATATATTTACGCCCGATTCATGTCGCAACCCTCCCGAAATAAACCGTTTGAACCGAATTCGGATCAAAACTACCCCGAAACATATATTTACGCCTGATTCATGTCGCAATCCATATAGAAATCAACGTTTTGAACAGAATTCGGATCAAAACTACCCCGAAATACATATTTACGCCATATTCATGTCGCAACCCATATATAAATCAACGTTTAGAACCGAATTCGGATCAAAACTACCCCGAAATATATATTGACGCCCGATTCATGTCGCAACCCATATAGAAATCAACGTTTAGAACCGAATTCGGATCAAAACTACCCCGAAATATATATTCACGCCAGATTCTTGTCTCAACCCTCCCGAAATCAATCGTTCGAACCGAATTCGGATCAAAACTACCCCGAACTACATATTTACGCCAGATTCATGTCGCATTTAACCCTCCCGAAATAAACCGTTTGAGCCGAATTCGGATCAAAACTACCCTGAAATACATATTTACGCCAGATTCATGTCGCAACCCTCCCGAAATAAACCGTTTGAACCGAATTCGGATCAAAACTGCCCCGAAAAATATATTAACGCCAGATTGATGTCGCAACCCGCCCGAAATAAACCGTTTGAACCGAAGTCGGATCAAAACTACCCCGAAATACATATTTACGCCTGATTCATGTCGCAATCCATATAGAAATTAACGTTTAGAACCGAATTCGGATCAAAACTACCCCGAAATATTTATTTACGCCAGATACTTGTCGCAACCCAACCGAATTGAACCGTTTGAACCGAATTCGGATCAAAACTACCCCGAAATACATATTTACGCCTGATTCATGTCGCAATCCATATAGAAATTAACGTTTAGAACCCAATTCGGATCAAAACTACCCCGAAATATATATTTACGCCAGATTCATGTCGCAACCCGCTCGAAATAAACCGTTTGAACCGAATTCGGATCAAAACTACCCCAAAATATATATTCACGCCAAATTCATCTCGCAACCCTCCCGATATCAACGTTTTGAACCGAATTCGGATCAAAACTACCCCGAAATACATATTTACGCCATATTCATGTCGCAACCCATATAGAAATCAACGTTTAGAACCGAATTGGGATCAAAACTACCCCGAAATATATATTTACACCAGATTTTTGTCGCAACCCTCCCGAAATAAACCGTTTGAACCGAATTAGGATCAAAACTACCCCGAAATATATATATTTACGCCAGATTCATGTCGCAACCCTCCCAAAATAAACCGTTTGAACCGAATTCGGATCAAAACTACCCGGAAATACATATTTACGCCTGATTCATGTCGCAATCCATATAGAAATCAACGTTTTGAACCGAATTCGGATCAAAACTACCCCGAAATACATATTTACGCCATATTCATGTCGCAACCCATATAGAAATCAACGTTTAGAACCGAATTCGGATCAAAACTACCCCGAAATATATATTTACGCCATATTAATGTCGCACCCCTCCCGGAATAAACCGTTTGAACCGAATTTTAATCAAAACTACCCCGAAATACATATTTACGCCTGATTCATGTCGCAATCCATATAGAAATTAACGTTTTGAACCTAATTCCGATAAAAACTACCCCGAAATATATATGTACGCCAGATTCATGTCGCAATCCATATAGGCATTAACGTTTAGAACCGAATTCGGATTCAAACCATCTCGAAATATATATTTACGCCAGATTCATGTCGCAATCCATATAGAAATTAACGTTTAGAACCCAATTCGGATCAAAAATACCTCGAAATATATATTTACGCCAGATTCATGTCGCAACCTTCCCGAAATAAACCGTTTGAACCGAATTCTGATCAAAGCTACCTCGAAACATATATTTACGCCAGATTCTTGTCGCAACCCTCCCGAAATAAACCGTTTGAACCGAATTCGGATCAAAACTACCCCGAAATACATATTTACGCCTGATTCATGTCGCAATCCATATAGAAATTAACGTTTAGAACCGAATTCGGATCAAAACTACCCCGAAATATTTATTTACGCCAGATACTTGTCGCAACCCAACCGAATTGAACCGTTTGAACCGAATTCGGATCAAAACTACCCCGAAATACATATTTACGCCTGATTCATGTCGCAATCCATATAGAAATTAACGTTTAGAACCCAATTCGGATCAAAACTACCCCGAAATATATATTTACGCCAGATTCATGTCGCAACCCGCTCGAAATAAACCGTTTGAACCGAATTCGGATCAAAACTACCCCAAAATATATATTCACGCCAAATTCATCTCGCAACCCTCCCGATATCAACGTTTTGAACCGAATTCGGATCAAAACTACCCCGAAATACATATTTACGCCATATTCATGTCGCAACCCATATAGAAATCAACGTTTAGAACCGAATTGGGATCAAAACTACCCCGAAATATATATTTACACCAGATTTTTGTCGCAACCCTCCCGAAATAAACCGTTTGAACCGAATTAGGATCAAGACTACCCCGAAATATATATATTTACGCCAGATTCATGTCGCAACCCTCCCAAAATAAACCGTTTGAACCGAATTCGGATCAAAACTACCCGGAAATACATATTTACGCCTGATTCATGTCGCAATCCATATAGAAATCAACGTTTTGAACCGAATTCGGATCAAAACTACCCCGAAATACATATTTACGCCATATTCATGTCGCAACCCATATAGAAATCAACGTTTAGAACCGAATTCGGATCAAAACTACCCCGAAATATATATTTACGCCATATTAATGTCGCACCCCTCCCGGAATAAACCGTTTGAACCGAATTTTAATCAAAACTACCCCGAAATACATATTTACGCCTGATTCATGTCGCAATCCATATAGAAATTAACGTTTTGAACCTAATTCCGATAAAAACTACCCCGAAATATATATGTACGCCAGATTCATGTCGCAATCCATATAGGCATTAACGTTTAGAACCGAATTCGGATTCAAACCATCTCGAAATATATATTTACGCCAGATTCATGTCGCAATCCATATAGAAATTAACGTTTAGAACCCAATTCGGATCAAAAATACCTCGAAATATATATTTACCCCAGATTCATGTCGCAACCTTCCCGAAATAAACCGTTTGAACCGAATTCGGATCAAAGCTACCTCGAAACATATATTTACGCCAGATTCTTGTCGCAACCCTCCCGAAATAAACCGTTTGAACCGAATTCGGATCAAAACTACCCCGAAATACATATTTACGCCATATTTACGCAAGATTCATGTCGCAACCCTCCCGAAATGAACCGTTTGAACCGAATTCGGACCAAAACTACCCCGAAATACATATTTACGCCAGATCATGTCGCAACCCATATATAAATCAACGTTTAGAACCGAATTCGGATCAAAAAAACCTCGAAATATATATTTACGCCAGATTCATGTCGCAACCTTCCCGAAATAAACCGTTTGAACCGAATTCGGATCAAAGCTACCTCGAAACATATATTTACGCCAGATTCTTGTCGCAACCCTCCCGAAATAAACCGTTTGAACCGAATTCGAATCAAAACTACCCCAAAATATATATTCACGCCAGATTCTTGTCGCAACCCTCCCGAAATAAACCGTTTGAATCGAATTCGGATCAATACTACCGCGAACTACATATTTACGCCAGATTCATGCCGCAACGCTCCCGAAATAAGCCGACTGAACTGAATTCGGATCAAAACTACAACGAAATACATATTTACGCCATATTTACGCAAGATTCATGTCGCAACCCTCCCGAAATAAACCGATTGAACCGAATTCGGATCAAAACTACCCCAAAATACATATTTACGCCAGATTCATGTCGCAACCCATATATAAATGAACGTTTTGAACCGAATTCGGATCAAATCTACCCCGAAATCAATATTTACTCCAGATTCATGTCGCAACCCTCCCGAAATAAACCGATTGAACCGAATTCGGATTAAAACTACCCCGAGATACATATTTACGCCTGATTCATGTCGCAATCCATCTAGAAATTAACGTTTAGAACCGAATTCGGATCAAAAAAACGTCGAAATATATATTTACGCCAGATTCATGTCGCAACCTTCCCGAAATAAACCGTTTGAACCGAATTCGGATCAAAGCTACCCCGAAATATATATTTACGCCAGATTCTTGTCGCAACCCTCCCGAAATAAACCGTTTGAACCGAATTCGGATCAAAACTACCCCGAAATACATATTTACGCCTGATTCATGTCGCAATCCATATAGAAATTAACGTTTAGAACCGAATTCGGATCAAAAAAACCTCGAAATATATATTTACGCCAGATTCATGTCGCAACCCTCCCGAAATAAACCGTTTGAACCGAATTCGGATCAAAGCTACCCCGAAATATATGTTCACGCCAGATTCATGTCGCAACTCTCCCGAAATAAACCGTTTGAACCGAATTCGGATCAAAACTACCCCAAAATACATATTTACGCCAGATTCATGTCGCAACCCATATATAAATCAACGTTTTGAACCGAATTCGGATCAATACTACCCCGAAATAAATATTTACTCCAGATTCATGTCGCAACCCATATAGAAATCAACGTTTAGAACCGAATTCGGATCAAAACTACCCCGAAATATATATTTACGCCGGATTCATGTCGCAACCCTCCCGAAATAAACCGATTGAACCGAATTCGGATTAATACTACCCCGAGATACATATTTACGCCTGATTCATGTCGCAATCCATCTAGAAATTAACGTTTAGAACCGAATTCGGATGAAAAAAACTTCGAAATATATATTTACGCCAGATTCATGTCGCAACCTTCCCGAAATAAACCGTTTGAACCGAATTCGGATCAAAGCTACCCCGAAATATATATTTACGCCAGATTCTTGTCGCAACCCTCCCGAAATAAACCGTTTGAACCGAATTCGGATCAAAACTACCCCGAAATACATATTTACGCCTGATTCATGTCGCAATCCATATAGAAATTAACGTTTAGAACCGAATTCGGATCAAAAAAACCTCGAAATATATATTTACGCCAGATTCATGTCGCAACCCTCCCGAAATAAACCGTTTGAACCGAATTCGGATCAAAGCTACCCCGAAATATATGTTCACGCCAGATTCATGTCGCAACTCTCCCGAAAAAAACCGTTTGAACCGAATTCGGATCAAAACTACCCCGAAAAATATATTAACGCCAGATTGATGTCGCAACCCGCCCGAAATAAACCGTTTGAACCGAAGTCGGATCAAAACTACCCCGAAATACATATTTACGCCTGATTTATGTCGCAATCCATATAGAAATTAACGTTTAGAACCGAATTCGGATCAAAACTACTCCGAAATATATATTTACGCCAGCTTCATGTCGCAACCCTCCCGAAATAAACCGTTTGAACCGAATTTGGATCAAAACTACCCCGAAATATATATTTACGCCAGATTCATGTCGTAACCGTCCCGAAATACATATTTACGCCAGATTCATGTCGCAATCCATATAGAAATTAACAGTTAGAACCGAATTCGGATCAAAACTACCCCGAAATATATATTTACGCCAGATTCTTGTCGCAACCCTCCCGAAATATACCGTTTGGACCGAATTCGGATCAAAACTACCCGGAAATACATATTTACGCCTGATTCATGTCGCAACCCTCTCGAAATAAACCGTTTGAACCGAATTCGGATCAAAACTACCCCGAAAAATATATTTACGCCAGATTCATGTCGCAACCCTCCCAAAAGAAACCGTTTGAATCGAAGTCGGATCAAAACTACCCGGAAATACATATTTACGCCTGATTCATGTCGCAATCCATATAGAAATTTACGTTTAGAACCGAATTCGGATCAAAACTACCCCGAAATATATATTCACGCGAGATTCATCTCGCAACCCTCTCGATATAAACGTTTTGAACCGAATTCGGATGAAAACTACCCCGAAATACATATTTACGCCAGATTCTTGTCGCAACCCTCCCGAAATAAACCGATTGAACCGAATTCGGATTAAAACTACCCCGAGATACATATTTACGCCAGCTTCAGTCGCAACCCTCCCGAAATAAACCGTTTGAACCGAATTTGGATCAAAAACTACCGCGAAATATATATTTACGCCAGATTCATGTCGTAACCGTCCCGAAATACATATTGACGCCAGATTCATGTCGCAACCCATATAGAAATCATCGTTTGAACGGAATTCGGATCAAAACTACCCCGAAATATATATTTACGGCCCGATTCATGTCGCAACCCCTCCCGAAATAAACCGTTTGAACCGAATTCGGATCAAAACTACCCCGAAACATATATTTACGCCTGATTCATGTCGCAATCCATATAGAAATCAACGTTTTGAACAGAATTCGGATCAAAACTACCCCGAAATACATATTTACGCCATATTCATGTCGCAATCCATAATAGACATTAACGTTTAGAACCGAATTCGGATCCAAACCATCTCGAAATATATATTTACGCCAGATTCATGTCGCTACCTTCCCGAAATAAACCGTTTGAACCGAATTCGGATCAAAGCTACCTCGAAACATATATTTACGCCAGATTCTTGTCGCAACCCTCCCGAAATAAACCGTTTGAACCGAATTCGGATCAAAACTACCCCGAAATACATATTTACGCCCTGATTCATGTCGCAATCCATATAGAAATTAACGTTTAGAACCGAATTCGGATCAAAAAAACCTCGAAATATATATTTACGCCAGATTCATGTCGCAACCCTCCCGAAATAAACCGTTTGAACCGAATTCGGATCAAAACTACCCCAAAATATATATTCACGCCCAGATTCTTGTCGCAACCCTCCCGAAATAAACCGTTTGAACCGAATTCGGATCAAAACTACCCGAAATACATATTTACGCCTGATTCATGTCGCAATCCATATAGAAATTAACGTTTAGACCGAATTCGGATCAAAAAAACCTCGAAATATATATTTACGCCAGATTCATGTCGCAACCCTCCCGAAATAAACCGTTTGAACCGAATTCGGATCAAAAACTACCCCAAAATATATATTCACGCCAGATTCTTGTCGCAACCCCCCTCCCGAAATAAACCGTTTGAACCGAATTCGGATCAAAACTACCCCGAAATACATATTTAAGCCATATTTACGCAAGATTCATGTCGCCAACCCTCCCGAAATGAACCGTTTGAACCGAATTCGGACCAAAACTACCCCGAAATACATATTTACGGCCAGATTCATTGTCGCAATCCATATAGATATCAACGTTTAGAACCGAATTCGGATCAAAAAAAACCTCGAAATATATATTTACGCCAGATTCATGTCGCAACCTTCCCGAATAAACCGTTTGAACCGATTCGGATCAAAGCTACCTCGAAAACATATATTTACGCCAGATTCTTGTCGCAACCCTCCCGAAATAAACCGTTTGAACCGAATTCGGATCAAAACTACCCCGAAAAATATATTTACGCCAGATTCATGCCGCAACGCTCCCGAAATAAGCCGACTGAACTGAATTCGGATCAAAACTACAACGAAATACATATTTACGCCATATTTACGCAAGATTCATGTCGCAACCCTCCCGAAATAAACCGATTGAACCGAATTCGGATCAAAACTACCCCAAAATACATATTTACGCCAGATTCATGTCGCAACCCATATATAAATGAACGTTTTGAACGGAATTCGGATCAAATCTACCCCGAAATCAATATTTACTCCAGATTCATGTCGCAACCCTCCCTAAATAAACCGATTGAACCGAATTCGGATTAAAACTACCCCGAGATACATATTTACGCCTGATTCATGTCGCAATCCATCTAGAAATTAACGTTTAGAACCGAATTCGGATCAAAAAAACTTCGAAATATATATTTACGCCAGATTCATGTCGCAACCTTCCCGAAATAAACCGTTTGAACCGAATTCGGATCAAAACTACCCCGAAATATATATTTACGCCAGATTCTTGTCGCAACCCTCCCGAAATAAACCGTTTGAACCGAATTCGGATCAAAACTACCCCGAAATACATATTTACGCCTGATTCATGTCGCAATCCATATAGAAATTAACGTTTAGAACCGAATTCGGATCAAAAAAACCTCGAAATATATATTTACGCCAGATTCATGTCGCAACCCTCCCGAAATAAACCGTTTGAACCGAATTCGGATCAAAACTACCCCGAAATATATATTTACGCCCGATTCATGTCGCAACCCTCCCGAAATAAACCGTTTGAACCGAATTCGGATCAAAACTACCCCGAAACATATATTTACGCCTGATTCATGTCGCAATCCATATAGAAATCAACGTTTTGAACAGAATTCGGATCAAAACTACCCCGAAATACATATTTACGCCATATTCATGTCGCAACCCATATATAAATCAACGTTTAGAACCGAATTCGGATCAAAACTACCCCGAAATATATATTGACGCCCGATTCATGTCGCAACCCATATAGAAATCAACGTTTAGAACCGAATTCGGATCAAAACTACCCCGAAATATATATTCACGCCAGATTCTTGTCTCAACCCTCCCGAAATCAATCGTTCGAACCGAATTCGGATCAATACTACCCCGAACTACATATTTACGCCATATTCATGTCGCAACCCTTCCGAAATAAGCCGATTGAACTGAATTCGGATCAAAACTACCCCGAAATACATATTTACACCAGATTCATGTCGCAACCCATATAGAAATCAACGTTTTGAACGGAATTCGGATCAAAACTACCCCGAAATACATATTTACGCCAGATTCATGTCGCATTTAACCCTCCCGAAATAAACCGTTTGAGCCGAATTCGGATCAAAACTACCCTGAAATATATATTTACGCCAGATTCATGTCGCAACCCTCCCGAAATAAACCGTTTGAACCGAATTCGGATCAAAACTACCCCGAAAAATATATTAACGCCAGATTGATGTCGCAACCCGCCCGAAATAAACCGTTTGAACCGAAGTCGGATCAAAACTACCCCGAAATACATATTTACGCCTGATTCATGTCGCAATCCATATAGAAATTAACGTTTAGAACCGAATTCGGATCAAAACTACCCCGAAATATTTATTTACGCCAGATACTTGTCGCAACCCTCCCGAATTGAACCGTTTGAACCGAATTCGGATCAAAACTACCCCGAAATACATATTTACGCCTGATTCATGTCGCAATCCATATAGAAATTAACGTTTAGAACCCAATTCGGATCAAAACTACCCCGAAATATATATTTACGCCAGATTCATGTCGCAACCCGCTCGAAATAAACCGTTTGAACCGAATTCGGATCAAAACTACCCCGAAATATATATTCACGCCAAATTCATCTCGCAACCCTCCCGATATCAACGTTTTGAACCGAATTCGGATCAAAACTACCCCGAAATACATATTTACGCCATATTCATGTCGCAACCCATATAGAAATCAACGTTTAGAACCGAATTCGGATCAAAACTACCCCGAAATATATATTTACACCAGATTTTTGTCGCAACCCTCCCGAAATAAACCGTTTGAACCGAATTAGGATCAAAACTACCCCGAAATATATATATTTACGCCAGATTCATGTCGCAACCCTCCCAAAATAAACCGTTTGAACCGAATTCGGATCAAAACTACCCGGAAATACATATTTACGCCTGATTCATGTCGCAATCCATATAGAAATCAACGTTTTGAACCGAATTCGGATCAAAACTACCCCGAAATACATATTTACGCCATATTCATGTCGCAACCCATATAGAAATCAACGTTTAGAACCGAATTCGGATCAAAACTACCCCGAAATATATATTTACGCCAGATTAATGTCGCAACCCTCCCGGAATTAACCGTTTGAACCGAATTTTAATCAAAACTACCCCGAAATACATATTTACGCCTGATTCATGTCGCAATCCATATAGAAATTAACGTTTTGAACCGAATTCCGATAAAAACTACCCCGAAATATATATTTACGCCAGATTCATGTCGCAATCCATATAGGCATTAGCGTTTAGAACCGAATTCGGATCCAAACCATCTCGAAATATATATTTACGCCAGATTCATGTCGCAATCCATATAGAAATTAACGTTTAGAACCCAATTCGGATCAAAAATACCTCGAAATATATATTTACGCCAGATTCATGTCGCAACCTTCCCGAAATAAACCGTTTGAACCGAATTCGGATCAAAGCTACCTCGAAACATATATTTACGCCAGATTCTTGTCGCAACCCTCCCGAAATAAACCGTTTGAACCGAATTCGGATCAAAACTACCCCGAAATACATATTTACGCCATATTTACGCAAGATTCATGTCGCAACCCTCCCGAAATGAACCGTTTGAACCGAATTCGGACCAAAACTACCCCGAAATACATATTTACGCCAGATTCATGTCGCAACCCATATATAAATCAACGTTTAGAACCGAATTCGGATCAAAAAAACCTCGAAATATATATTTACGCCAGATTCATGTCGCAACCTTCCCGAAATAAACCGTTTGAACCGAATTCGGATCAAAGCTACCTCGAAACATATATTTACGCCAGATTCTTGTCGCAACCCTCCCGAAATAAACCGTTTGAACCGAATTCGGATCAAAACTACCCCGAAATACATATTTACGCCTGATTCATGTCGCAATCCATATAGAAATTAACGTTTAGAACCGAATTCGGATCAAAAAAAACCTCGAAATATATATTTACGCCAGATTCATGTCGCAACCCTCCCGAAATAAACCGTTTGAACCGAATTCGGATCAAAACTACCCCAAAATATATATTCACGCCAGATTCTTGTCGCAACCCTCCCGAAATAAACCGTTTGAACCGAATTCGGATCAAAACTACCGCGAACTACATATTTACGCCAGATTCATGCCGCAACGCTCCCGAAATAAGCCGACTGAACTGAATTCGGATCAAAACTACAACGAAATACATATTTACGCCATATTTACGCAAGATTCATGTCGCAACCCTCCCGAAATAAACCGATTGAACCGAATTCGGATCAAAACTACCCCAAAATACATATTTACGCCAGATTCATGTCGCAACCCATATATAAATGAACGTTTTGAACCGAATTCGGATCAAATCTACCCCGAAATCAATATTTACTCCAGATTCATGTCGCAACCCTCCCGAAATAAACCGATTGAACCGAATTCGGATTAAAACTACCCCGAGATACATATTTACGCCTGATTCATGTCGCAATCCATCTAGAAATTAACGTTTAGAACCGAATTCGGATCAAAAAAACTTCGAAATATATATTTACGCCAGATTCATGTCGCAACCTTCCCGAAATAAACCGTTTGAACCGAATTCGGATCAAAGCTACCCCGAAATATATATTTACGCCAGATTCTTGTCGCAACCCTCCCGAAATAAACCGTTTGAACCGAATTCGGATCAAAACTACCCCGAAATACATATTTACGCCTGATTCATGTCGCAATCCATATAGAAATTAACGTTTAGAACCGAATTCGGATCAAAAAAACCTCGAAATATATATTTACGCCAGATTCATGTCGCAACCCTCCCGAAATAAACCGTTTGAACCGAATTCGGATCAAAGCTACCCCGAAATATATGTTCACGCCAGATTCATGTCGCAACTCTCCCGAAATAAACCGTTTGAACCGAATTCGGATCAAAACTACCCCAAAATACATATTTACGCCAGATTCATGTCGCAACCCATATATAAATCAACGTTTTGAACCGAATTCGGATCAATACTACCCCGAAATAAATATTTACTCCAGATTCATGTCGCAACCCATATAGAAATCAACGTTTAGAACCGAATTCGGATCAAAACTACCCCGAAATATATATTTACGCCGGATTCATGTCGCAACCCTCCCGAAATAAACCGATTGAACCGAATTCGGATTAATACTACCCCGAGATACATATTTACGCCTGATTCATGTCGCAATCCATCTAGAAATTAACGTTTAGAACCGAATTCGGATCAAAAAAACTTCGAAATATATATTTACGCCAGATTCATGTCGCAACCTTCCCGAAATAAACCGTTTGAACCGAATTCGGATCAAAGCTACCCCGAAATATATATTTACGCCAGATTCTTGTCGCAACCCTCCCGAAATAAACCGTTTGAACCGAATTCGGATCAAAACTACCCCGAAATACATATTTACGCCTGATTCATGTCGCAATCCATATAGAAATTAACGTTTAGAACCGAATTCGGATCAAAAAACCTCGAAATATATATTTACGCCAGATTCATGTCGCAACCCTCCCGAAATAAACCGTTTGAACCGAATTCGGATCAAAGCTACCCCGAAATATATGTTCACGCCAGATTCATGTCGCAATAATCCATATAGGCATTAGCGTTAGAACCGAATTCGGATCCAAACATCTCGAAATATATATTTACGCCAGATTCATGTCGCAATCCATATAGGCATTAGCGTTTAGACCGAATTCGGATCCAAACCATCTCGAAATATATATTTACGCCAGATTCATGTCGCAATCCATATAGAAATTAACGTTTAGAACCCAATTCGGATCAAAAATACCTCGAAATATATATTTACGCCAGATTCATGTCGCAACCTTCCGAAATAAACCGTTTGAACCGAATTCGGATCAAAGCTACCTCGAAACATATATTTACGCCAGATTCTTGTCGCAACCCTCCCGAAATAAACCGTTTGAACGAATTCGGATCAAAACTACCCCGAAATACATATTTACGCCATATTTACGCAAGATTCATGTCGCAACCCTCCCGAAATGAACCGTTTGAACCGAATTCGACCAAACTACCCCCGAAATACATATTTACGCCAGATTCATGTCGCAACCCATATATAAATCAACGTTTAGAACCGAATTCGGATCAAAAAAACCTCGAAATATATATTTACGCCAGATTCATGTCGCAACCTTCCCGAAATAAACCGTTTGAACCGAATTCGGATCAAAGCTACCTCGAAACATATATTTACGCCAGATTCTTGTCGCAACCCTCCCGAAATAAACCGTTTGAACCGAATTCGGATCAAAACTACCCCGAAATACATATTTACGCCTGATTCATGTCGCAATCCATATAGAAATTAACGTTTAGAACCGAATTCGGATCAAAAAAACCTCGAAATATATATTTACGCCAGATTCATGTCGCAACCTCCCGAAATAAACCGTTTGAACCGAATTCGGATCAAAACTACCCCAAAATATATATTCACGCCAGATTCTTGTCGCACCCTCCCGAAATAAACCGTTTGAACCGAATTCGGATCAAACTACCGCGAACTACATATTTACGCCAGATTCATGCCGCAACGCTTCCCGAAATAAGCCGACTGAACTGAATTCGGATCAAAACTACAACGAAATACATATTTACGCCATATTTACGCAAGATTCATGTCGCAACCCTCCCGAAATAAACCGATTGAACCGAATTCGGATCAAAACTACCCCAAAATACATATTTACGCCAGATTCATGTCGCAACCCATATATAAATGAACGTTTTGAACCGAATTCGGATCAAATCTACCCCGAAATCAATATTTACTCCAGATTCATGTCGCAACCCTCCCGAAATAAACCGATTGAACCGAATTCGGATTAAAACTACCCCGAGATACATATTTACGCCTGATTCATGTCGCAATCCATCTAGAAATTAACGTTTAGAACCGAATTCGGATCAAAAAAACTTCGAAATATATATTTACGCCAGATTCATGTCGCAACCTTCCCGAAATAAACCGTTTGAACCGAATTCGGATCAAAGCTACCCCGAAATATATATTTACGCCAGATTCTTGTCGCAACCCTCCCGAAATAAACCGTTTTGAACCGAATTCGGATCAAAACTACCCCCGAAATACATATTTACGCCTGATTCATGTCGCAATCCATATAGAAATTAACGTTTAGAACCGAATTCGGATCAAAAAAACCTCGAAATATATATTTACGCCAGATTCATGTCGCAACCCTCCCGAAATGAAACCGTTTGAACCGAATTCGGATCAAACTACCCCGAAATATATATTTACGCCCGATTCATGTCGCAACCCTCCCGAAATAAACCGTTTGAACCGAATTCGGATCAAACTACCCCGAAACATATATTTACGCCTGATTCATGTCGCAATTCCATATTAGAAATCAACGTTTTTGACAGAATTCGGATCAAAACTACCCGAAATACATATTTACGCCATATTCATGTCGCAACCCATATATAAATCAACGTTTAGAACCGAATTCGGATCAAAACTACCCCGAAATATATATTGACGCCCGATTCATGTCGCAACCCCATATAGAAATCAACGTTTAGAACCGAATTCGGATCAAAAACTACCCGAAATATATATTCACGCCAGATTCTTGTCTCAACCCTCCCGAAATCAATCGTTCGAACCGAATTCGGATCAATACTACCCCGAACTACATATTTAGCGCCATATTCATGTCGCAACCCCTTCCGAAATAAGCCGATTGAACTGAATTCGGATCAAAACTACCCCGAAATACATATTTACACCAGAGTCATGTCGCAACCCATATAGAAATCAACGTTTTGAACGGAATTCGGATCAAAACTACCCCGAAATACATATTTACGCCAGATTCATGTCGCATTTAACCCTCCCGAAATAAACCGTTTGAGCCGAATTCGGATCAAAACTACCCTGAAATATATATTTACGCCAGATTCATGTCGCAACCCCTCCCGAAATAACCGTTTGAACCGAATTCGGATCAAAACTACCCCGAAAAATATATTAACGCCAGATTGATGTCGCAACCCGCCCGAAATAAACCGTTTGAACCGAAGTCGGATCAAAACTACCCGCGAAATACATATTTACGCCTGATTCATGTCGCAATCCATATAGAAATTAACGTTTAGAACCGAATTCGGATCAAAACTACCCGAAATATTTATTTACGCCAGATACTTGTCGCAACCCTCCCGAATTGAACCGTTTGAACCGAATTCGGATCAAAACTACCCCGAAATACATATTTACGCCTGATTCATGTCGCAATCCATATAGAAATTAACGTTTAGAACCCAATTCGGATCAAAACTACCCCGAAATATATATTTACGCCAGATTCATGTCGCAACCCGCTCGAAATAAACCGTTTGAACCGAATTCGGATCAAAACTACCCCGAAATATATATTCACGCCAAATTCATCTCGCAACCCTCCCGATATCAACGTTTTGAACCGAATTCGGATCAAAACTACCCCGAAATACATATTTACGCCTATATCATGTCGCAACCCATATAGAAATCAACGTTTAGAACCGAATTCGGATCAAAACTACCCCGAAATATATATTTACACCAGATTTTTGTTCGCAAACCCTCCCGAAATAAACCGTTTGAACCGAATTAGGATCAAAACTACCCAGAAATATATATATTACGCCAGATTCATGTCGCAACCCTCCCAAAATAAACCGTTTGAACCGAATTCGGATCAAAACTACCCGGAAATACATATTTACGCCTGATTCATGTCGCAATCCATATAGAAATCACGTTTTGAACCGAATTCGGATCAAAACTACCCCGAAATACATATTTACGCCATATTCATGTCGCAACCCATATAGAAATCAAACGTTTAGAACCGAATTCGATCAAAACTACCCGAAATATATATTTACGCCAGATTAATGTCGCAACCCTCCCGGAATTAACCGTTTGATGAACCGAATTTAATCAAAACTACCCCGAAATACATATTTACGCCTGATTCATGTCGCAATCCATATAGGAAATTAACGTTTTGAACCGAATTCCGATAAAAACTACCCCGAAATATATATTTACGCCAGATTCATGTCGCAATCCATATAGGCATTAGCGTTTAGAACCGAATTCGGATCCAAACCATCTCGAAATATATATTTACGCCAGATTCATGTCGCAATCCATATAGAAATTAACGTTTAGAACCCAATTCGGATCAAAAATACCTCGAAATATATATTACGCCAGATTCATGTCGCAACCTTCCCGAAATAAACCGTTTGAACCGAATTCGGATCAAAGCTACCTCGAAACATATATTTACGCCAGATTCTTGTCGCAACCCTCCCGAAATAAACCGTTTGAACCGAATTCGGATCAAAACTACCCCGAAATACATATTTACGCCATATTTACGCAAGATTCATGTCGCAACCCTCCCGAAATGAACCGTTTGAACCGAATTCGGACCAAAACTACCCCGAAATACATATTTACGCCAGATTCATGTCGCAACCCATATATAAATCAACGTTTAGAACCGAATTCGGATCAAAAAAACCTCGAAATAGTTATTTACGCCAGATTCATGTCGCAACCTTCCCGAAATAAACCGTTTGAACCGAATTCGGATCAAAGCTACCTCGAAACATATATTTACGCCAGATTCTTGTCGCAACCCTCCCGAAATAAACGTTTGAACCGAATTCGGATCAAAACTACCCCGAAATACATATATTACGCCTGATTCATGTCGCAATCCATATAGAAATTAACGTTTAGAACCGAATTCGGATCAAAAAAACCTCGAAATATATATTTACGCCAGATTCATGTCGCAACCCTCCCGAAATAAACCGTTTGAACCGAATTCGGATCAAAACTACCCCAAAATATATATTCACGCCAGATCTTGTCGCAACCCTCCCGAAATAAACCGTTTTGAACCGAATTCGGATCAAAACTACCGCGAACTACATATTTACGCAGATTCATGCCGCAACGCTCCCGAAATAAGCCGACTGAACTGAATTCGGATCAAAACTACAACGAAATACATATTTACGCCATATTTACGCAAGATTCATGTCGCAACCCTCCCGAAATAAACCGATTGACCGAATTCGATCAAAACTACCCCAAAAATACATATTTACGCCAGATTCATGTCGCAACCCATATATAAATGAACGTTTTGAACCGAATTCGGATCAAATCTACCCCGAAATCAATATTTACTCCAGATTCATGTCGCAACCCTCCCGAAATAAACCGATTGAACCGAATTCGGATTAAAACTACCCCGAGATACATATTTACGCCTGATTCATGTTCGCAATACATCTAGAAATTAACGTTTAGAACCGAATTCGGATCAAAAAAACTTCGAAATTATATTTACTACGCAAGATTCATGTCGCAACCTTCCCGAAATAAACCGTTTGAACCGGAATTCGGATTCAAAGCTACCCCGAAATATATATTTACGCCAGATTCTTGTCGCAACCCTCCCGAAATAAACCGTTTGAACCGAATTCGGATCAAAACTACCCCGAAATACATATTTACGCCTGATTCATGTCGCAATCCATATAGAAATTAACGTTTAGAACCGAATTCGGATCAAAAAACCTCGAAATATATATTTACGCCAGATTCATGTCGCAACCCTCCCGAAATAAACGTTTGAACCGAATTCGGATCAAAGCTACCCCGAAATATATGTTCACGCCAGATTCATGTCGCAACTCTCCCGAAATAAACCGTTTGAACCGAATTCGGATCAAAACTACCCCAAAATACATATTTACGCCAGATTCATGTCGCAACCCATATATAAATCAACGTTTTGAACCGAATTCGGATCAATACTACCCCGAAATAAATATTTACTCCAGATTCATGTCGCAACCCATATAGAAATCAACGTTTAGAACCGAATTCGGATCAAAACTACCCGAAATATATATTTACGCCGGATTCATGTCGCAACCCTCCCGAAATAAACCGATTGAACCGAATTCGGATTAATACTACCCGAGATACATATTTACGCCTGATTCATGTCGCAATCCATCTAGAAATTAACGTTTAGAACCGAATTCGGATCAAAAAACTTCGAAATATATATTTACGCCAGATTCATGTCGCAACCTTCCCGAAATAAACCGTTTGAACCGAATTCGGATCAAAGCTACCCCGAAATATATATTTACGCCAGATTCTTGTCGCAACCCTCCCGAAATAAACCGTTTGAACCGAATTCGGATCAAACTACCCCGAAATACATATTTACGCCTGATTCATGTCGCAATCCATATAGAAATTAACGTTTAGAACGAATTCGGATCAAAAAAACCTCGAAATATATATTTACGCCAGATTCATGTCGCAACCCCTCCCGAAATAAAACACGTTTTGAACCGAATTCGGATCAAAGCTACCCCGAAATATATGTTCACGCCAGATTCATGTCGCAATCCATATAGGCATTAGCGTTTAGAACCGAATTCGGATCCAAACCATCTCGAAATATATATTTACGCCAGATTCATGTCGCAATCCATATAGGCATTAGCGTTTAGAACCGAATTCGGATCCAAACCATCTCGAAATATATATTTACGCCAGATTCATGTCGCAATCCATATAGAAATTAACGTTTAGAAACCCAATTCGGATCAAAAATACCTCGAAATATATATTTACGCCAGATTCATGTCGCAACCTTCCCGAAATAAACCGTTTGAACCCGAATTCGGATCAAAGCTACCCTCGAAACATATATTTACGCCAGATTCTTGTCGCAACCCTCCGAAATAAACCGTTTGAACCGAATTCGGATCAAAACTACCCGAAATACATATTTACGCCATATTTACGCAAGATTCATGTCGCAACCCTCCCGAAATGAACCGTTTGAACCGAATTCGGACCAAAACTACCCCGAAATACATATTTACGCCCAGATTCATGTCGCAATCCATATAGAAATTAACGTTTAGAACCCAATTCGGATCAAAATACCTCGAAATATATATTTACGCCAGATTCATGTCGCAACCCTCCCGAAATAAACCGTTTGAACCGAATTCGGATCAAAGCTACCCCGAAACATATATTTACGCCAGATTCTTGTCGCAACCCTCCCGAAATAAACCGTTTGAACCGAATTCGGATCAAAACTACCCCGAAATACATATTTACGCCTGATTCATGTCGCAATCCATATAGAAATTAACGTTTAGAACCGAATTCGGATCAAAAAAACCTCGAAATATATATTTACGCCAGATTCATGTCGCAACCCTCCCGAAATAAACCGTTTGAAACCGAATTCGGATCAAAACTACCCCAAAATATATATTCACGCCAGATTCTTGTCGCAACCCTCCCGAAATAAACCGTTTGAACCGAATTCGGATCAAAACTACCGCGAACTACATATTTACGCCAGATTCATGCCGCAACGCCTCCGAAATAAGCGACTGAACTGAATTCGGATCAAAAACTACAACGAAATACATATTTACGCCATATTTACGCAAGATCATGTCGGCAACCCTCCCGAAATAAACCGATTTAAACCGAATTCGGATCAAAACTACCCCAAAATACATATTTACGCCAGATTCATGTCGCAACCCATATATAAATGAACGTTTGTGAACCGAATTCGGATCAAATCTACCCCGAAATCAATATTTACTCCAGATTCATGTCGCAACCCTCCCGAAATAAACCGATTGAACCGAATTCGGATTAAAACTACCCCGAGATACATATTTACGCCTGATTCATGTCGCAATCCATCTAGAAATTAACGTTTAGAAACCGAATTCGGATCAAAAAAAACTTCGAAATATATATTTACGCCCAGATTCATGTCGCAACCTTCCCGAAATAAACCGTTTGAACCGAATTCGGATCAAAGCTACCCCGAAATATATATTTACGCCAGATTCTTGTCGCAACCCTCCCGAAATAAACCGTTTTGAACCGAATTCGGATCAAAACTACCCCGAAATACATATTTACGCCTGATTCATGTCGCAATCCATTATAGAAATTAACGTTTAGAACCGAATTCGGATCAAAAAAACCTCGAAATATATATTTACGCCAGATTCATGTCGCAACCCTCCCGAAATAAACCGTTTGAACCGAATTCGGATCAAAGCTACCCCGAAATATATGTTCACGCCAGATTCATGTCGCAACTCTCCCGAAATAAACCGTTTGAACGAATTCTGATCAAAACTACCCCAAAATACTAGATTTACGCCAGATTCATGTCGCAACCCATATATAAATCAACGTTTTGAACCGAATTCGGATCAATACTACCCGAAATAAATATTTACTCAGATTCATGTCGCAACCCATATAGAAATCAACGTTTAGAACCGAATTCGGATCAAAACTACCCCGAAATATATATTTACGCCGGATTCATGTCGCAACCCTCCCGAAATAAACCGATTGAACCGAATTCGGATTATACTACCCCGAGATACATATTTACGCCTGATTCATGTCGCAATCCATCTAGAAATTAACGTTTAGAACCGAATTCGGATCAAAAAAACTTCGAAATATATATTTACGCCAGATTCATGTCGCAACCTTCCCCGAAATAAACCGTTTGAACCGAATTCGGATCAAAGCTACCCCGAAATATATATTTACGCCAGATTCTTGTCGCAACCCTCCGAAATAAACCGTTTGAACCGAATTCGGGATCAAAACTACCCCGAAATACATATTACGCCTGATTCATGTCGCAATCCATATAGAAATTAACGTTTAGAACCGAATTCGGATCAAAAAAACCTCGAAATATATATTTACGCCAGATTCATGTCGCAACCCTCCCGAAATAAACCGTTTGAACCGAATTCGGATCAAAGCTACCCCGAAATATATGTTCACGCCAGATTCATGTCGCACTCTCCCGAAAAAAAACCGTTTGAACCGAATTCGGATCAAAACTACCCCGAAAAATATATTAACGCCAGATTGATGTCGCAACCCGCCCGAAATAAACCGTTTGAACCGAAGTCGGATCAAAACTACCCCGAAATACATATTTACGCCTGATTTATGTCGCAATCCATATAGAAATTAACGTTAGAACCGAATTCGGATCAAAACTACTCCGAAATATATATTTACGCCAGCTTCATGTCGCAACCCTCCCGAAATAAACCGTTTGAACCGAATTTGGATCAAAACTACCCCGAAATATATATTTACGCCAGATTCATGTCGTAACCGTCCCGAAATACATATTTACGCCAGATTCATGTCGCAATCCATATAGAAATTAACATTTAGAACCGAATTCGGATCAAAACTACCCCCGAAATATATATTTACGCCAGATTCTTGTCGCAACCCTCCCAAAAGAAACCGTTTGAATCGAAGTCGGATCAAAACTACCCGGAAATACATATTTACGCCTGATTCATGTCGCAATCCATATAGAAATTACGTTTAGAACCGAATTCGGATCAAAACTACCCCGAAATATATATTCACGCGAGATTCATCTCGCAAACCCTCCCCGATATATAAACGTTTTGAACCGAATTCGGATGAAAACTACCCCGAAATACATATTTACGCCAGATTCATGTCGCATACCCTCCCGAAATAAACCGATTGAACCGAATTCGGATTAAAACTACCCCGAGATACATATTTACGCCAGCTGTCAGTCGCAACCCTCCC